>JASDQU010242795.1:24006-34623 GCA_032191745.1 Picea mariana
GTGAGTGGAGATGTACATGTGAGGGGGTATAGAGGGCCCAAGCGGCCGAAGCGAGATTCTGGGTCCAGCGCTCGACAGCGTCAGTGTAACTGATGTGGTAGGCTTATGGATGATGCATCTATCAATAACATGAATGATAGATCAGACATGAGGAATGGTGGTGGAAAGAAAGACTAAAAAACTCTACAAATGTGTATAAATAAAAACCTAAGGTAGGGGGGCTACGCTTAGGCATAAAACTTTTTTAAGTACAAACCGTTAACGAGTTCGTTCAGAGGGTATCCTTCTGTAGAGGCCAGGATGTATGCACCCTTAGTGAGGTAGTGTTGGATGATGTAGGATCCATGCCATAATGATTCGAATTTCCCATGGCTAAGAGTATCGTGGGAGATATCATAGGCTATCACGAGATCACCTTCGTTAAATGAGCGAAGGTTGGCATGGCAGTCGAAGGTGGCTTTGGACCGGTTTTTAGCTGCCTCATTGTGTTGTAATGAAGATCGATGATCTTCATCAAGCGACTCTATGGTCATCAAGCGTTGCTCCATTGGAACAATGTCAGGTAATAGCTCAATGGCAGTGCGTAACGTGGGGATTTCGCACTCGATAGGGAGTGTGGCTTCGATCCCATGGATGAGGTGGAATGATGTAAAACCGTATGGAAGTTTTGATTGTCGTGTGATAATCCCATAACGCGGAAAACAACATATGATGCCAGTTGGTATTATGTTTTTTGATGACATGTTGTAGCATGGTTTTGAGGACTTTTTTGACAACCTTGACCTGTCTGTTGAACTGAGGGTAGTATGGGGAGGCAAACTCATGGGAGAAGCCTAACTTTTAGGAGAGTTCCACAAAGATTGCGTTCTCAAAGTGTTTACCATGATCGAACACTAACTATAGTGGGACTCTGAATCGGGTAATGACATCGTTGAGGAAAAAACGCGTTGTTGTGTCAGCGGTATTGTTGAAAGTGGGCATGGCTTCGACCCATTTGGTAAAGTAATCTATTGCTACGATAATGTACTTATATCCATTAATGGATGGAGGATGGCAATTCATGAACTCTATACCCTATTTGTCGAAGGGGCGGGAACTGATGATTGGATGTAGAAGAGCTTTGGGTGCTCTTGCTTTGTTTGCATAAAGATGGCATTTTTCGCATCGCTTGATATCGTGGATGCAGTCGTGAAACAACGTGGGCTAGAAGTACCTTGCTCGAATGATTTTTTGGGTGGTGGACATATCTGAGAGGTGACCACTGCAAGCGCCTCTATGGAAATCATTCAAGACTCTGTCAGTTTCATTGATGGTTAGACATCGACGAAGAATGGTGTGGACCCCACATCGTTAGAGGACGTCTTCGATGAGGAGGTATTGAGGGGCCTGATGGTGAATGCATCAACGATTGTACCATTTCCATTCCAAAAAAATATTATACCTTAAAACAAATTATTTAAAATATAATTATTATAATAATTATAAGATATATTTACAAAATATAAAATAATATATTATTCAAAAAGCTAAACTATTAGTATGTTTAAAATATAATTTAATTAGTTCAATTAGTTTAAAACTAGTGAGATTAGATAAGAGACTAATATGTATTTATTGATTATGTCTTGATTATGTGTGCTTGTTTACTTCTCTAATATTTGAAATATAATTCATACATCTCATACAAATTCTAAAATAATTTCATCACCCTTATCATTGATTTATATTTTCAATCAAAACTTATTGCTCACATCCTTACGTATCACCATTAGTGACAGACGATGACATTATGTATCACCATTAGTGAAGGACGATAAAGTCTTCATCACCCAAAATACGTATGTGCGATGTACTCGTGGATGCCTCGAAACATGTGGCTTCATTGGATATTTTATGCTTTCGAGTGTTATTAACAGAAACCAGGCTTTCGAGCTTTTGCGACGGTCTGTTGATTAGATTTTGTGCTTTTGTGATTGTCTAATCTTTTGTAATGGCCTTAGAAGCTTTATCTTTTGTGACTACCTGAGCTTTAGAAGCTTTATCTTTTATGACTACGTAAGGGAATATGGGATCACCAAGGAGCGATTTTAGGAATGCTTTTAGGTGGGTGAGGGAAATAGGAGTAATTAAATAATTAATGAAATTAATTTTTGGTGCACCTAGGGGGATGGGTGACATGTGTACGGGGGAGGTTTTTTCTGATTTAAATTAATGAAAAATGAATTAAATGGGAATTTGGGAAGGAATCACTTAGAAATTGTATAAAAAGGATGGAGGAGGAGGAGTATGGATCTCTTCTTGGATGTGTAACGTTACACTGCAAATTTTTTGTCTTGACTGACTTATCTTGTGGGAGATGGGATACTGAGCTTGGATAACGAGTGGTAGCTCGACCTTGCGAGGTGATCTAGGTGCTAGATGTTCTTGGTTTAGTGTGCGTGGCCCCTTTTCGGCTCGGGGGGCTCAAGGGAAAGAAGAGTACCCCTAGCGTTAGCTGGGAGGTACCAGTGACGTCACATCGGTCAGCAAGCGGGTGCTAGACAGAGCGCACGTAGGACAATGACTCGAAGCTATCACCTTGGGCTATGGTACACATGCTTTTATTTTGAAAGGTGGATTAATATTGTTCTTGTGCTTTCATTATTGTACTTCTATTGTGTAAAAAAATGTGTTTTACTCAGTGTTTTTAATTGAGAACTTAAAGTCATCATAGCTTTATGCTCATTGCATTGAATTGATTTTCTTAGCAACTGATCCCTGATTGCTATGACTGTTTTGTTTTGTTTTATTGATTATTATGAAGATATTGTGTTTTATATTTTGTCCTCATCCCTGGAATATCAGTCCACGCCTAAGAAGTCGGCCAGGAGCTGAATCGACGGTCGTCCCTTCGGTTTTAATAGACCTATAGATTCTAATGCCATGATTTTATGTGTGTGGATGATGAGCGAAGGATAGTTTTTCCCAGCTGTCTACCCCTGTTGATTGTTCCTGGTTGAATGATTGTCTTTCACCTTCTTTCGATTGAATACCTCTTTGTATTGTTCATCCTTTCTCTCTGTGATTTTCATGCTAGTTCCCAACTCTTGAGTGGAAAAATCTTACTCTTTGTCCACTTGAATGATAGTGTTTCTTTTAAAATATTGTGACTGTGATTAAATTCATTTATTTCCCCAGCTACCCATTGTATGAAAATGTTTTTCTTTGCCTATTATTGACTATGACATGGATATAGCCATTTACTTTTGATTGCGAGTTATATAGCCATATGAATTCACAACCACCCATTTTTACATAATGACCGCAAATTTATTTAGCCACTTACAGGTTGACTGTGAATTTATATAGCCAATTCGAATGCGAAATTATGTATTGACTGCGTTTTTATGGAAATAATGGTTTACGTTTTAATGTCTACGTTTTTGGTTTTTGCAAACCGTGCAGAGAATGATAGTGATATATCTATGTTGATTCTGGTATATCTGCGGTTCATGACCACTCTGCATTTAAATAGCATTGATTGTATGGCTTGAACAACAACTTAATTTTCTTACTGTGAATTTAATATAAATGAGAGTGACCACGAATTGATGTATAGGGTGAGAATGAGTTATAACCGATGTCGTGTATCTGGTATACATTTGACAACGAGTTGCATAACCATGGTATTTACCCTGCGATTTAATTGTTAAGCCATGTTATTTATTATTATCATGTGATTATTTATGTGAATACACTATGTTGTTTACCCATCCCTTCCTTGCGGTTTTATTTACATAGTGATACCTCACAACATATCATTATGATATCCTTAATTTCATCCATTTGTTATTTAGACAGCGATATGCCCGACAGCTAGTATTTTTATGGCAATGATTATATAGATAGCCAATCGTATGCAGACAACTATTGTTTGCAGAATGCAATGATTATATAGATAGCCAATCATATGCAGACAACTATTGTTTGCAGATTGCATTTGACGTAGATAGTGCCTCGTTTTATAGATCATATAGACGGTGATTTTATTATACAGATTTATTAATAGCTCATTTATTATATAGATCCTATCTACATTCATAGTTAATGATTTCATTATAATTGTTCAGTTTTAAAGGACAACAACTTATATTTAAATGATAGAGATTTATAATATCAATGATTTAATGATTGAAGTGTAATGATAGCGAATTAATGATCGTAGTATATCCCTGTATCTATCCATGCACTTAAACAATTCATAATTTAAACTCAGTGATTTTCACTGTTAGACAACTATTCATCGTTCCGACAGTGAATTAATGTTGATAGAGATTTATTGATTGGTAGCATATTATAGATAGTGTTTTAAATGCGAAAGAAATAGACAGCCTGTAATATGTGAAGTGATAGTCTTAGTTTTAATTGTATGTTTTACACAGTAAATTTTAGACCGCATTAATATATTTTATATTTTCTTTACACAATGATAGAATACCCTTTTTAGACAACAACTGGATGGTCGATAGCGGTTTTGTATAGATACAATAACTCCTTTATTTAGACAGTGATTATAATGTTTTTCCTCATCTTTTCTTTTATTGTTAAGTTGCAAATTATGTGTTACGTGCCAGCTATATATTGGATTGATAAGTCACAACAATTACTTGTAATCGATTTATTGTTATGTAAATAACTTGGTGTTCAGTTGCACTAAAACTATTTTATTCAGTTTATAGTKCGAGTCTTAAAGGATAACAACTTCATAAGTTAGCAATATAGTTTCAGTTTTAAAGGAAAGCGATTTATACTTATCTAACTTTAGGAATTGGAATATAGTTGCAACAAACTATGGTTTAATAATAATAATTTATTATGCACAAATTGATTTTTTTGCGCAGGGAAATTATTGTGTTGTATGAAGGTCATATTCATCTTATTAACTTGTCGGTTGGGTGTTAGGGTTATTCTTTAGGGGTTAGATAGTTAACTTGATCTCCTGGCACATTGAATTTAGCTTATGTTGAGTGCCTAGTTATGTTGTTATGCCACAGTGGTTGTCATGCCTATCACCTGATAACGACATGATTCCTGATGAGGGGATCATTGCACACCCTATTGAATAGAGGCGAATGATAACTTGGCTGGATTCGGTGCTACCCGTTGTGGGATTTTGTTCATTGTAGTTGTTGTTGGTGTTTGGGTGGTAACGCCTTCATGCATTTGGTTTGTGCGCCATAGAGGTTCTAGTGACTGGCCTTCGAGGTCGTTGTGTCGGGATTGTGGATGTTGCCCTTTAGCTTGTAGGCGTTGTCGTGTTTTTTTTGGGTGGGTAGTTATTTCTATCAGTCTTGATTTTCGCATGATTCACCCAGTTGCTCAATGTGCTAGGATGTTGAGTCATTGTTTTCTGTTTCCTAATTTGTGTACGTGGTGTTCGTCATCCAATTGTGTGGTTTAACTGTTGTTGTCATTGCCTTCCTGCCAAAAACACATACAAAAAAATAATTTTCTTTTCTAGTAGTTGTGAGGATTGGGGTCATTACATATGGTATCAGAGGCAGGTTCAACCCATGACTTGGGATCATTACGGCTTTCGTTCATGTGATATTTGATCATAATGTTGCTAATTAGGTTGAATTGTATTAGTGTAGGTAATCATGGTTAGAGGACATCGCGAAGGCAGATGATGGGGTGCTAGGGGAGGAGGCGTGATGCCTCTGGTAGCATCTAGGCCTGAGGGGTCTAACCCCAGGGAGACGAATAGGTTGTCGGGAAAGAGAAGATAGTAGTGGGTGATGAGGTCCTTTCAATGCATTTTTGATGCACTGATCAACCGTTTGGATAGAGATGAGGCCAGGGCATTGGCACCCCCTGAGGTTCCACCACGTGCTCTGGTCGGTACTGGTAGCATTCATCGCGAAATCGAGAAGGTCAAATTTAATGAGTTCTTTGGTGCCCCAGACGACGCAGCCGTCGATGCATGGTTGTAGAATATGGAGATGTGCTTTGCACTTCGTGACTATACCTCCAACATGAAGGTATGCATGGTGGTCTTTCAACTGAAGGGGAGCACTCTTCTATGGTGGAAGATGCTCCTACCACAATTGAACATGGTCGTCGAAGACATTTCATGGGAACTATTCAAGGAACGGTTCCGAGAGAGGTACCTATCAAAGGAATTCATTGAGCATCAACTCAACGAGTTCAACGCCTTGCGAGAGGGTGGTTGTACGGGGCCTGAGCACGAGGCCCGTTTTATGGATTTTATTCGCTATGCTCCACACCTTAATACCGAGAAAATTAAGGTCAACAGGTTCTTGTTTGGCCTTAATGTTAACATTCGTGAAAATGTTAGGATTCTGAAGCCGCGAACCTTGCATGATGTCATTGACAAGGCCCTCATAGAAGAGGAGGAGCTTATCAGCGGGGGCCAAAGAAGGACTCCAACGAGACCAACACGGCAGGTGTCATGTAGTGTGCAGCTGCATCAGACACCATCTAGAAAGATGTCAGGATATCGTGGCTTCCAGAGAGGATCCACTTTCACTACACCTCGACGACAAGCGCCTCAACATCGGACTCCTTACTGGGGATCACAACATCAGCAACAACGTCGACCATAGCAGCATCAGACACCATCTAGACATATGCCATGATATTGTGGCTTCCAGAGAGGATCCACTTTCACTACACCTCGGCGAAAAGTGCCTCTGCATTAGACTCCTTACCATGGACCACAACATCAACAACAACGTCGACTGCAACAACAACAACTTAGGCCTGTTTAGCAGAACAGACTAGGATTCTAGGATGGTGGGCTGTCAACTTCTACTTCGAGTACCGAGAGTACTGGACTGAAGAAGGGCTATTGGACTTGTGGGAAGCCACACTACCGGTGCGACTTCTCAGTGGAGAGGACTAGAGCATCTGGATCAGCCGGACCCACTACTGTGGGATATTTGGGCAAGGCTGATCAGATTCATGCAATGGTGAATAACTGCCAGGCATAGCAACAATCGACTATGCTTGAGACATCAGTTACCGTCGCTGACCATACCCTTAGTATTTTGATAGGTCCCATGCTACCGAGAGTTTCATTTCTGGTGCAATGCTAAACAGGATTAAGGTAAAGGAAGTTGAGCTGGATGAGTTTATCTTTTTAGAGATGGCTTCGAGAGCCAAATAGAAGGTTGGAGGGAAAGTTATAGGTTGTACCCTTAACCTGGGAGAGTTTGTCACTAGGGACAACCTATACTTCACGATCTTAGGATCTTATGATGTTGTGATCAGTATGGACTGTTTGGAATCACATGAGGCGATACTCAGCGATAAGATGAAACAATTGATCTTGGTTGATGATGAGGGACATAGACGCATGATTGTAAAATGAAACCAGGGAGTTTCCCTAAGGTTCATCTCTTCCTTGCAGCTACGGAAGAGCATGCGCAAGGGATGTAAGATTTATGCAATCCTTGCGTTAAACGAGAAGGGAGTAGCAAAAGGTCTAGAACACCTTCCTATGGTGAGAGAGTTTTCGGATGTCTTCCTAGAGGAGTTACCTGGGATGCTGCCGAAGAGGGAATTGGAATTTACCATAGACCTAAAATCGAGGAATGAACCAATAGCGAGAAATCCTTCTCGTATGTCGACCCCGGAGTTACAAGAGTTGAGAATGAAACTAAAGGAGTTGTTGGAATTGGGACTGATACATCCTAGTGTTTCACCATGGGGTGTGCCTTTTATTTTCATACGAAAGAAGGATGGGTCATGGAGACTCTGCATTGACTACCATCAATTAAACAAGGAAACGATCAAGAATCAGTATTCATTTCCAAGGATTGATGATCTATTTTATTAGATGAAGGGTGCAACGGTTTTTTCAAAGATCGACTTGAGATCAGGGTATCACTAGCTACAAATCAAGGAGGATGACATCCCTAAGACCACCTTTAAGATGAGGTTCATACATTACGAGTTTACCATTTTACCGTTTGGACTGACAAACACCCCAGGGGTATTTATGAGTTTGATGAATGGGGTGTTCCGCGAGTACTTGGACAAGTTCGTCCAAGTATTCATTAAGGATATTTTGATTTACTCTCGTATGATGGAGGAGCATGAAAATCACTTGCACTTGGTACTATAATGTTTGCGAGAGAAAAAATTATATGGAAAGCTGTCTAAATGCTCGTTTTACCAATCAAAGATTCACTACTTAGGGCATGTCATCTTCGACGAAGGTATCACCATGGATCTAGCAAAGGTCGAGGCTATTATAGAATGGCATGCGCTGAAATGTCCCAGAAGTGCGTATCTTCATGGGTTTAGCAGGATACTGTCGATGGTTCATCAAGGGATTTTCAAAGATAGCAAATCTGATCATGGAATTGGAGAAGAAGAACAAGAAGTTTGTTTGGACCGAGAAATGCATGGAGGAATTTCGGAGCCTCAAGGAGTTGTTAACAACAACAACGATACTAAAGGTCCCTGACATGGATGTGGAATTCTTGGTATGCACTGACACATCCAAGGAAGGCTTAGGCAGAGTCTTGATGCAAGATGGTCAAGTGATCGATTACATCTTGAGGAAATTGAGAAGGCATGAGGAGAACTATGTGATGCACGATTTGGAGTTATTAGCCATTTTTTATGCCTTGAGAGTTTGGAGACACAACCTTATTGGATTAAAATTTGAAATAAAAACGGACAACTGTGGACTACAACACATCTTTACACAAAGGGACTTGAACACGTAACAACGACGTTGTTCAAAATTTCTTAGATAATACTATTTAGAGATTACTTACATAAAAGGAACAGTGAAACGAGTGGTAGATGCATTGAGTCGGAGACCACGCATCTTTTCGGTATTTCCTCTTCAGACGAATCTACGTGAAAAGATTCTAACTTTACAGTGCGATGATGACCGGTACAAAGAGGTCAAGGATTTTATCGAACAAAACACAATGATGGTACCAAGATTTGAATGACTTATGTTGGATGACGATGGACTATTGAGATTTAAAAATCAAATTTACGTACCACCGAATGACAAGTTGAGGAGTTTGATCCTAAATGAGGCTCACAGAGCAAAGTACATGGCTCACCCAGGTGTCACAAAGATAAGGGAAGACCTTAAACCATTATTATTTTGGAAAGGAATGAAGGAAGACATAGTCAACTATGTGGCCAGATGTCTAGAATGTTAGCAGGTGAAGGCTGAACATAGAAATCCAATAGGCTTACTACATCCTCACGCTATTCCAAAATCGAAATGGGAGGTCATTTTGATGGATTTCATTGTTGGATTTCCATTGACGACAAGCAGACATGACTCGATTTTTGTGGTATTCGACACTCTGACGAAGAGTGCTCATTTTATTCCTGTGCGTACGACATATCAGGCACCTGACATAGCTAGAGTTTTCATCAGTGATATTGTGAGGCTACATGGCGTGCCTAAGAGGATTATATCCAATTGAGGATCGATGTTTACTGGATGATTTTGGACTAGTTTCCAAGAGTCCTTGAGAACCCAACTTAACTTTAGTACTGTGTATCACCCAGAGACAGATGGGTAGACCGAATGACCAAACCAAGTCTTGGAATACATGTTGCACATGTATGTGATGGACCAACAAAATCCTTGGGAATAATTCTTTCCACTGGTAGAATTTGCATATAACAATAGTTACCAAAGCACCATTAATATGGCACCTTTCGAGTTTCTTTATGGGCGACTGTCTCGGACACCTTTGAGTTGGGATCAGCTTGAGGATAGGGTCCTGGTGGGACTATAAGTGATCCAAGAAATGGAATATTAAACTATAACAATAATACAAAGGATCAAGGAAGCGTAGGATCGACAGAAGAGTTATGTCGATGCACACTATGTCGACCATAGTTATGAACTTGGTGATCGAGTTTTCTTGCAGGTGAACCCGCATAATAGTTCGATCAAGTTTGGAAAGGGTGCTAAACTCTCTCCTAGGTTTGTGGGACCCTTCAATATTGTGGAGAAGAAGGGGCCCATGGCCTATCGACTAGCCTTGCTTGATTCTTTGAGGCATATGCATGATGTTTTTCATGTATCTGTTTTGAGACATTATATTAGTGATCCTACACATGTTATTGACATGAGTTCCTTGCAGGTATTTGACAAGGGTGCACTCATGGCTGAGTCGATCCGCATCTTGGATCATTGCATTCGACATCTACGACATCGAGTAATAGATCAGGTCAAGGTCCAGTGGGACAACTATAGTTCGTACTTGGTGACCTGGGAGGATGCATATGATATGCGCAGAAAGTTTCTATTTATGTTTGATAGATACTCTTATGATACTTTGATACACATTATTTTTACACTTATATAATGTGAAACTTTGGGATGAATTTTATACCAAGAGGGGGTGTATGTAACATCCCGCTCTTGTGCGCACTGAGCGAACTTATTCTTGAGGACACTTTCTTGCAAGTGATATGGATTTTTATACTATTGGTTCTTTGATTATGATTATGAGGCGTTATGGATATGAGGATATGTTATTTTGTGTGTTGCATAGACAGATGCTATTGAATGGGTTCTCTTGAGTGTATAGGAATTTGTAACTCGAGGATGCGGAGGGATCGATG
>JASDQU010242795.1:130443-164002 GCA_032191745.1 Picea mariana
AAAAATGCATGTTTGAAGGGTGGTCACCTCCACAACAAAGTCAATTTCTAAAAGTTTTTTTTTAGTTGTTTGAAGAATATTCCATGTCCCATAAGACTAGTTACACTCATTTATGGATTAAGGACCTTATTTTCATCCCCTAATCATGGTCAGGGCCTGAATACCCATCCTATCTACAAAAAAAATCCTAATGGAAACCCTTTCTCATTCATATGAAAAATATCCCCTTTAAAGGGATGATGTTGTAGTTAAAGGCCTTGATCACACTTTATGGATTAAGGACCCTATTTTCATCACCTAATCATGGTCAAGGCCCCAAAATAAACCCCTACTACACAAAAAATCCTAATGGAAACTTCATCCAACCCATATGCAAAAGATCCCCTTTAAATGTCTCATGTTGTAGTTCATGGCTTTAATCATGGCCTATTAACCCAATAATATTTTTTCAAGGCCCAATTCCTTGGATTTATCCCCCAACCATGGTTAAATACTTCATAGCCATCTTTGATACACAAAATATTATAACAATACCCATATCTCACTCAAAGGTTCATGATTCCCTATAGACAACATGTTATGTGGTTTAGGGCATTTATTATGTCCCTTAATCCCTAAAGGATTCATAAATGACCCAAGGGCCTTATTTTCCTCACTTGACCATGGCTAATTACTCAATGCACATGTCCCTAGTGAAAAATATTTCATAATGGTACACATATTCAACTTGGAGTCCAAATATTTCCTCTAAAGGGATTATGTTGAAGTTGATGTTCATGGATATTGAGCCTTACAAATCCATTTATCGAATAAGGCCCTTATTTTCCTCCCTTTATTATGGTAAAATCCTTGAGATCCATTCCTTCTATGAAAAAACTTTTTATTATACCCATATCCTACTTATATGACAAAGATTCACTTTAAAGGAACTATGTTGTAGTTTGAAGCCTTGATCATCGCCTATTAGATCAAGAATATTAACTTAGGTCCTAATTCCCTCGACTTGTTACCCAACCATGGTCAAGGCTCTAGTACCCATCCCTAATGTGTAATAAGGAAAAAATAACAAACATGTTATGAAAAATCTATTTTTCAATTTGACAAAGATACTAAGGGAAGATTATAATTTGCTCCAATAATCACTATTCTTCAATTCGACAAAGATAATTCAACAAAGATAGTAAGGGAAGAGTATAAAAGTGAGGATTTGTTCCAGTAATGACTATTCTTCAATTCAATAAAGATAAAATGGCAAGCTCAAAAGCCAAATAAAATATACAAAGGGATGTTAGAATATCAATAGGATAGTTTCATAACATACCATCAATGATGACAACAACCTTACTATCACAAAGGAAAATATAGACACGTCAATCTCTTATCCAAGAAAATATGTCAATGTTTCTTATGTGCCAATTATTTCATCACATCAATAGTAAGAGATGTGATTGTGAGGTTGATAGATCAAGACTACAATGTATTGGTATTATAGATCAAATCTCTAAATATTTTTGGATTTTCCTAATATTACCATTTAGATTTTAATGAATATTTTGTATTGTTTCAACATAGTCAAACTTTCATTGAGAATGTGAGATACCATACTCTTTAGATGGTGGTTCATGATCTCGAGAAGGTTTAGTTAGGGATTTAGGCCATTGTTTCCAACTTTCCATGTTTATGCCTCTACACCCATTTTCAATGTACAAAACCTAATTGTGATTCCTATATCCCTCTTAAACTCCAAACTTTGTTATGTTGGTTTGAGGACTTGTTCAAGGCTCTTGACCAGCTTCATAATCTTCAACAATATTATAAAGCACTTGTTTTCATTCTTTTATGATAGCTAAGGTCTTGTGAATCATCCATGTTCTTGTGTGGTGACTTGAGGACTTGTTCATGGTGCTTGAGCTAGATATTATATGTTTGGGGCTTGAGTTGTTGTTTCCCTCCCTTGACCATGGCTAATGGATTAAGGCGTGTTTCCCTACTACAACCATGGTCAAGGCCCCGAGACCCATATGTAGTATGAAAAACATATAATTGACAGTCATATCCAAATATTAGGCCAAATACATTGAAGTGAGACCTCGTGTCCTAAATTTTTTTGTGGTTCTATATAAATATTTTAGGACCTAGTTGTCATATTCTAGGGACCAATGGCCATGCACAAGGCAACAAATTAACCAAAAAACCTCCTAATGCTGTCATTATCCAACTCTAAATTTGTATGGTTGATTTTTCTTTTCTAATTACACAATCTTATTGTTCATGGCTTGTTTTTTTGTTGAAGTGTTTCTTTATTTGTTTAGAAAATAATAGATTATTATTATTATTATTATTATTATTATATCAATTATATATATTATATTAAATAGTATATAATTGATACATATTAAAAACAATGAATATATCAAAACATAAAAAAAATAAAAAAACAAACAAACAAATTTCAAACAAAATAACAAAGAAAAAAACAAATTTCAAATTGCATAATGAGCTCGCGCCCATTCACATGACACAAAAAAGCTATAGCAGCATTCACCGGTGATCTAGTCATTCCCATCTATTAGCAGAGACAAACCCCCAAAACCTCGTCATTCCCATCTATTGGCAGAGTGAAATCCCTTGAAACCCCGCCATTCAAGCTCAGCAAGAGGGAGGCTAAGAGTGAGAGGGAGGAGAGAACCCCCCGTCCAGTGGAGAGAAACCCCTGAAACTGCACCATTTCAGCCCGCTAGAGGGAGGAGAGTGATATGGAGGAGAGAACCCCCATGTAGTGGAGACCTACATATTGCATACGCCTATTTATATGGAATACATTCAATCATCGAGAGGGAGGAGAGAACCCTTTCATAGTGGAGATAAGGAGGCCTTACACCACAACACAATTTGACATTCTAGCCCAACAAGAAGATAAGGAGGCCCTACACAACAATGCAAGCAACAGAGGAGACCCGAACACCCTTAGAAGAGATAGAGACTCTCAAGGGATCACCAACAATGATGGAAAAATCGGTATGTTTCTTCATTTTCATCAACCTATAGATATATTTCATTTTTTTTTATCAAGAAAACATATTTTTGGTGTGACTAAAACATTTACAAGTGAGCAAGGATAACAACAAGATGACTATGTAGCAACCATACAACTAATCATAAAAGAATTTGTTGAGTTAACTCAAGAAGGATTATGTATTTTTGTGAATCCCTTTACTAACCAAGACATTGGGCATAGTCAAGAATATTAATCTCATCATACCATGGTTGAAGAAGAATAAAAACAACTTGTGATCTTTGAGTTCCCCATTCAAGAAACTGATGAAGAAATAAGGATTAAAATACCATACAAGTTTAGCATCCTCCTCACCAAGTCTTATAAAGAATATTTTTAAGGATTCTTGTGGAGTTCTTCAATATTTCTACACAATCTTCCCTAAGACCAAACTCTCTCCAAAAGAGCTATATTTATTACCAACTACAAGTTTAAATGGGTTCTTTTGCAATCTTCCTCAAAGTGTTGAAGCCTCTATGATCTATTTATTGAATGAGGGGAATAGGTAAATTGATGGATTCTATGATTCCTACCCACAATTCAAACCCTAATTGGACATTATATCCCTTTCCAACATGCCATACCAGGAAATTTCCAATCAGGGGGAATGATGTGATAATTGGTTTTGAAATAACTAAGGAATTTTGGTATTTTTTAACAAGAATTATTACCTAGTCCTCCACTAATTTTGGAGCTATGTATTTATCCTTTATGACATGCACAAATAATTTGGTACCTTGGAGGAGACTCCAAATTTTTTTATCAACTAAATACTTTAAGAAAAAAAAGATATTCTTGAGACCCCATCCTTCTTATGATTTGGGAATTGCTACTTTTTTCCAAGAGACCAACACTATGCATTTTTTCTCACTCTCACTCAATGAAAGGAAATAGTAACACAACAACCTTATCCACTCTAAGAATGTTAAGCCTAAGAATGTTCACTTAGGGAACAAGTCCTAAGAATTTTCAGTTAGGGAACAAGTCCCTCGCTTCCCTCTCTTGATATTTGTTATACCTTGAGACCCATTCTTGGTTCAAAACTAACTTATTCATGGTGCCCAAATTCCACTTGGAGGTGAATGATATGTCCTAATCAAGCATGTTAAAAAGGACTCACAATCCCCTTACAAGTGGACACATGGCTCTTCAAGGTGAAGAAGGCTTCACAAGTGATGAATGTAACCCTAAAAAATGGAGAACCTCCTCTAAATCAACTCTAATATGTCAAATGTGAAGCCAACAAGGTGTAATCACCCTCCTTAAATCATTCCAATGTCCTCTCCAATTCAGTGGATGGTTGAACAAACCCACACATGACAAATGAAACCTTCATGCAAATTGCAAGGTGGACATCTCATCAATTGATGTGACAGATGCCTCAAAATGAGTTAATAAGGTGAGATTTCATAAATTTGGAATGTGCCAAGGCATTAGAAGCTTTGGTTAACCAAGAATAGCCAAAACCGTTTTTTATCAATTCTTTGGCAATCATCAATTATCTCGATAAATGTGAATTACATTGGGAAATGTGAAGATGCCCAAAAATATGAATGAAACTAATGCCATACCCAAACTCAACAAGACACCATGCAACATAAAGTATTTCATCATCAATCAACAAATATTCCATCAAATCCTCTACCTCAACAAGATACATCGAACCAAGTAGGTTTATAGGTGTACTAAGTGAACTATGACATTTTCATGGTATTTTTTTAAATTGGGTCATTTTGCAGTACTGCACACATAGTAATCTATCAAGAAATTATTTCTTTGCTTAAAACCTCTTTCTCCTTCCCATATCTAGTTTTCATCGAAGTTGAATTTCTTGCATTTCATTTTCCTCTTGCATGGTTTAAAGAGTCGAGTCAAAATGCCATAAGTTTCATGACCACTCCTTTGAGTAACAACAACCTAAAATCAAGCGCTAATTAAAATTTATCTAGCAACTTTTTTAGGGCTCTTCAAACCCATCTTAGCTTAGGTGTAGATCTTTGGAATACAATTGTGAGAATAAATTTCCAAAGATGCTAAACAAACATAAATCCTTCAGTTAGGGAGTGAAATTCAGTTGCTATATCACTGACTTTGGGAAGCCCTTCTAACACAAGGGTCAATCATGAGGTCGCATTGGGGCCCTCAAAGTAATCAACCCTGCTTTTTTGGTCTTGGTGTCGACTGTCAACTGTCCCCCCTCTTCTTTGGTATAGCAGGTGGTACCATAGATTCCATAATATTTTATACTTCCTACACAATCAGATAGCACAAGGAAGGTGGTGTTGTACTTGGGATCAACGTTGGCTAGACTCACTCAGATGCCTTAGGGCTAAAATCCTATGCCAGGAATCCAACAAAGACAACCGTTCCTCAAACCGAGTCTCTCTTTTTTTTTTATGCCCAATTGTAAGTTGCATCCCAAACCATTTCGGGGACTCTTGGCCAATTCCCACTCAGGGCATAAAAATCTAACGGAGCATCATTTTTGAGTTCTGTGAGATGATGCAAGATTAGTTAGGCATCGACTAGGTGAATATATTTTCCATCCCCTCCCGAGGCATGGTTACATAAATTGAACCCCTTAATCCAAATGTTGGTTTGCTTCAAATTGAGCAAAACACTTGTTCTCAAAATCAATGAGTAAAACAACTTTTGAGGCATAGCACCTGGGAGTGATGGGTGCTCTAGCTGAAATAATATCCTAGGAATACATTCGAGTCGACGGTTCCTCAATCCTAGTCTTGTTTTTTGTCTTATGCCCATTTTCAAGTTGCATCCCAAACCATTTTGAGGACTCTTGGCAATTCATCCTCGGGGCATAAAAGCCTAACGAAGAACCATTTTTGAGCTACAAGAGATTTTGGATTCTTATTTAGGCATGGACTAGGTTACAACATTGTCCATCCGCTCCCAAGGTATGGTTTCATAAATTGGACCCCTAAATCCAAATGTTGCATTGCTTCTTACTGAGCAAACCACTAGTTATCGAAATCGATGAAAACACAACTTCTGAGGGGTTGGAACCAGAAGTGAGGTGTTCTCTAGCTAAAATCCTATGTCATGAATCCAACAGAGATGATGATTCCTCAAACTGAGTCTCCTTTTTCGTTTTATGCCCAGTTGTAAGTCGCATCCCAAACTATTTCGGGGACTCTTGGCCAATTCCCGCTCAGGGCATAAAAGACTAACGAAGCAACCTTTTTTAGTTTCATGAGATGATGCAATATTTTGTAGGCATGGACTAAGTGACCAAATTATCCATCCGCTCCTGAGGCATGGTTTCGTAAATTGGCACCTTAATCCAAATGGTGCATTGCTTCAAACTGAGAAAAACACTACTTGTCGAAATCAATGATTAAATCAACCTCTGAGGCATGGCACCCATGAGTGAGGGGTGCTCTATATGAAATCCTATCCCATGAATCCATTGGAATTGATAGTTCCTCAATCTGAGTCTTGATATTCATTATATGCCCAGTTGCAAGTCACATCCCAAACCATTTCAGGGACTCTTGGTCAATTGCTCCTAAGGGCATAAAAAACTAACAGAGAAACATTTTTGAGTTCCTTGAGATGTTGCATGATTTTTTAGGCATAGACTAGGTGAATTTATTTTATATCCGCCCCAAGGCACGGTTTTGTAAATTGGAACCCTTAATCCAAATGTTGGTTTTCTTCAAATTGAGCAAAACACTAGTTCTCGAAATCAATGCGTAAAGAAACTTATGAGGCATGGCACCTGGGAGTGATGGGTGCTCTAGTTGAAATCCTATCCCAGGAATCCATCGAAGTCAACGATTCCTCAATCCGAGCCTCGGTTTTCTTTTTATGCCCAGTTGCAAATCACATCCCAAACCATTTCGAGGACTCTTGGAAATTCATCCTCGGAGCATAAAAGCTTAATGTAGCATGATTTTTTATCTCCATGAGATTTTGCATGCTTGTTTAGGCATGGAATAGTTGGCCACATTTTCCATCTGCTCCCGAGGCATGGTTTCATAATTTGGACCCCTAAATCCAATTGTTGCATTGCTTCTTACTAAGCAAAGCACTAGTTATCAAAATCAATGAAAACAACAAAATTTTAGGGGTTAGAACCGAGAGTGGGGGGTTATCTAGCTAAAATCATATCCCAGGAATCCAAGATAGGAGATGGTTCCTCAAATCGAGTCTCGATTTTCGTTTAATGCCAAGTTGCAAGTCACATCCCAAACCATTTTGGGGACTCTTGGCCAATTCTCTCTCAGGGCATAAAATACTAACGGAGAAACATTTTTGAGTTTCATGAGATGTTGCAAGATTTTTTAGGCATAAAATAGATGACCAAATTATCTATCCATTCCTGAGGCATGGTTTCGTTAATTGGCCCCTTAATCCAAATGTTGCATTGCTTCAAACTAAGGAAAACACTACTTGTTGAAATCAATGATTAATTCAACTTCTGAGGAATGGCACCCATGAGTGAGGGGTGATCTAAATGATATCCGATAATAGAAATCCATCGGATTTGATGGTTCCTCAATCTAAGTCTCGATATTCATTATATGCCCAGATGCAAGTTGCATCCCAAACCATTTCAGGGACTCTTGGCCAATTGCTCTTGAGGGCATAAAAATCTAACAGAGCAGCATTTTTGAGTTTCGTGATATGCGGCAATATTTTTCAGGCGTGGACTAGGTGAATATATTTTCCATCCTCTCCCAAGGCAGGGTTTCATAAATTGGACTCCTTAATCCAAATGTTGGTTTGCTTCAAACGGAGAAAAACACTAGTTCTCAAAATCAATGAGTATAGAAACTTCTGAGGCATGGAACCTAGGAATGATGGGTTCTCTAGTTGAAATCCTATCCCAAGAATCCATCAAAGTTGACGGTTCCTCAATCCGAGTCTCGTTCTTTGTTTTATTCCCAATTCCATGTCGCATACCAAACCATTTCGGGGACTCTTGGCAATTCCTCCTTGGGGCATAGAAGCCTAATGGAGAAGCATTTTTGAGATCTACGATATTTTTCATGCTTGTTTAGGGATGGAATAGGTGACCACATTGTCCATCCGCTCCTGAGGCATGGTTTTGTAAATTGGACCCCTAAATCCAAATGTTGCATTGCTTCTTACTGAGAAAAGCACTAGTTATCGAAATCGATGAAAAAAACAAATTTTGAGGGGTTGGAACCGAGAGTGAGGGGTGATCTAGCTAAAATCCTATGCCAAGAATCCAACAGAGATGACGGTTCCTTAAACCGAGTCTCGATTTTCATTTTATGCCCAGTTGCAAGTCACGTCCCAAACCATTTCGGGGACTCTTGGTGAATTCCCGCTCATGGCATACAAGACTAACAGAGAAACATTTTTGAGTTCGTGAGATGATTCAATATTGGTTAGGCATGGAATAGGTGACCAAATTATCCATCTTCTCCTGAGGAATTGTTTCATAAATTTAACCCTTAATCCAAATGTTGTATTGCGTCAAACTTAGAAAAACACTAGTTGTTGAAATCAATTATTAAAGAAAATTTTGAGGCATGACACCCATGAGTGAGGGGTGCTCTAGATGAAATCATATCCCAAGAATCCATTGGATTCGACGGTTCCTCAATCCGAGTCTCGATATTTTTTATATTCCCAGTTGCAATTCGCATCCAAAACCATTTCGAGGACTCTTGGCCAATTGCTCCTGAGGGCATACAAAACCTAACGGAGCATCATTTTTGAGTTTTGTGAGATGCTGCAAGATTTTTTAGACGTGGAATAGGTGACTATATTTTCTATCTGATCCCGACGTACGGTTTCGTAAATTTGACCCCTTAATCCAGATGTTGGTTTGCTTCAAATTGAGAAAAATACTAGTTCTAGAAATCAATGAGTAAAGAAACTTCCTAGGCATGGCACCTGGGAGTGAGGGGTTCTCTAGCTGAAATCCTATCCCAGGAATCCATCAGAATCGACAGCTCCTAAATGTGAGTCTCGATTTTCGTTTTATGCCCAGTTGCAAGTCACATCCCAAACCATTTCACGGACTCTTGGTAATTCATCCTCGAGGCATAAAATCCTAAGAAAGCAACATTTTTGAGCTCCATGATATTTTTCTTGCTTTTTTAGGCATGGACTAGGTGACCACATTATCCATTCTCTCGCGAGGCATGGTTTCAAAAATTGGACCCCTAAATACAAATGCTGCATTTCTTCTTACTTAGTAAAGCACCAGTTATCAAAATCGATGAAAAAAACAACTTTCAAAGGGTTGGAACTGGGATTAAGGGGTGCTCTAGCTAAAATCCAATGCCAAGAATCCAACAGAGATGACGATTCCTCAAACCGAGTCTTGGTTTTCATTTTATACCCAGTTGCAAGTCGCATCCCAAACCATTTCGGGGACTCTTAGCCAATTCCCGCTCAGGGCATAAAAGTCTAACGGAGAAACATTTTTTTATTTTCGTGATATTCTACAAGCTTGTTTAGGAATGGACTAGGCGACCAAATTATCCATCTGCTCCCAAGGCATTGTTTCATAAATTTAACCCTTAATCCAAATGTTGCATTTCTTCAAACTGAGCAAAACACTAGTTGTCGAAATCAATGATTAAAGTAACTTACGAGTCATGGAACCTATGAGTGAGGGGTTCTCTAGATGGAATCCTATCCCAAGAATCCATCGGATCCGACGGTTCCAGAATCTGCATCTCGATATTCGTTATATGCCCAGTTGCAAGTCGCATCCCAAACCATTTCAGGGACTCTTGTCCAATTGCTCCTTAGGACATAAAAACCTAATGGAGCATCATTTTTGAGTTCCATGAGATGATGCAAGATTGTTTAGGCATGGACTAGGTGACTATATTTTCCATCCGCTCCCAAGGCACGGTTTCATGAATTGGACCCCTTAATCCAAATGTTGGTTTGCTTCAAATTGAGAAAAACACTAGTTATCGAAATAATTGAGTAAAGAAACTTCCAAGGCATTGCACCTAGGGGTGATGGGTGATCTAGCTAAAATCCTATCCCAAGAATCCATCGAAGTCAACAGTTCCTCAATTCGAGTCTTGGTTTTTGTTTTATGCCCAGTTGCAAGTCGCATCCCAAACCATTTCGGGGACTCTTGACAATTCCTCCTTGTGGCATAAAATCCAAACAGAGCAACATTTTTTAGCTCCATGAGATTTTGCATGCTTCTTTAGGCATGGACTAGGTGACCACATTTTCCATCCGCTCTCGAAGCATGGTTTTGTAAATTGGACCTCTAAATACAAATGTTGCATTGCTTCTTACTGAGCAAAGCAGTAGTTATCGAAATCGATGAAAAAAACAACTTCCGAGGGGTTGGAACTGGGAGTGGGGGGTTCTCAAGCTAAAATCATATGCCAGGAATCTAACAGAGATGACGGTTCCTCAATATAAGTCTCTCTTTTTGTTTTATGACCAGTTGAAGGCTGCATCCCAAACCATTTCGGGGACTCATTGCAAATTCCCAATCAGGCCATAAAAGACTAATGAAGAAATTTTTTTGAGTTCTATGAGATGTTTTAAGCTTTTTTAGGCATGGACTAGGTGAGAAAATTATCCATCCTCTCCCAAGGAATTGTTTCGTAAATTTGACCCTTAATCCAAATGTTGCATTACTTCAAACCGAACAAAACACTAGTTGTCAAAATCAATGATTAAAGCAACTTACAAGGCATGGCACCCATGAGTGAGGGGTGCTCTAGATTAAATCTCATCCCAGGAATCCATCGGAGTCGACAGTTCCTCAATCCGAGTCTCGATATTCTTTATATGCCTAGTTGTAAGTCACATCCCAAACCATTTCAGGGACTCTTAGCCAATTGCTCCTAAGGGCATAAAAACCTAATAAAAAAACATTTTTGATTTCCATGAGATGTTGCAAGATTGTTTAGGCATGGACTAGGTGACTATATTTTCCCTCTGCTCCTGAGTCACAGTTTCATAAATTGGACCCCTTCATACAGATGTTGGTTTGCTTAAAACTGAGCAAAACACTAGTTATCGAAATCAATGAGTAAAGCAACTTATAAGGCATGGCACCTAGGATTGAGGAGTTCTCTAGCTAAAATCCTATCCCAAGAATCCATCAGAGTCAATGGTTCCTCAATCCAAGTCTTGATTTTCATTTTATGCCCAGTTGCAAGTCGCATCCCAAACCATTTCGGGGACTCTTGTCAATTCATCCTCAGGGCATAAAAGCCTAAAAGAGAAACATTTTTTAGCTCCATGAGATTTTTCATGCTTGTTTAGGCATGGACTAGGTGAACACATTGTCCATATTCTCTCGAGGCATGGTTTTGTAAATTGGACCCCTAAATCCAAATGTTGCATTGCTTCTTACTAAGCGAAGCACTAGTTATCGAAATCAATGAAAAAAAAAACTTTCGAGGGGTTGGAATCGGGAGTTAGGGATGCTCTAGATAAAATCCTATTCCAGGGATCCAACAGAGACGACAGTTCCTCAAACCGAGTCTTAGTTTTCATTTTATTCCCAGTTGCAAGTCGCATCCCAAACCATTTCGGGGACTCTTGGCCAATTCCCGCTCAAGGCATAAAAGACTAACAGAGAAACATATTTGAGTTTGGTGAGATGGTGCATGCTTGTTTAGGCATGGACAAGGTGAGAAAACTATCCATCTTATCTCAAGGCCTGGTTTCATAAATTGGACCCCTTAATCCAAATGTTGCATTGCTTCAATCTGAGCAAAACACTAGTTGTCGAAATCAATGAGTAAAGCAACTTTCGAGGCATGGCACCCGTGAGTGAGGGGTGGTCTAGCTAAAATACTAT
Source organism: Picea mariana (assembly GCA_032191745.1). NCBI lineage: Eukaryota > Viridiplantae > Streptophyta > Pinopsida > Pinales > Pinaceae > Picea > Picea mariana. The sequence continues at coordinate 142,290 of JASDQU010242795.1, forward strand.
CCCAGTAATCCATCGCAGTGGGCGACTCCTCAATCTGAGTCTCAATATTCGTTTTATGCCCATTTTCATGTCACATCCCAAACCATTTCGGGGACTCTTGGCCAATTGATCATGATGGCATAAAAACTAACTAACTAAATGTCTCTTTCAACTAACTACTATATCTTAATACCTTGAAAAAAGACTGCATCAATTTCAATTGCACATTGAGTTTAATGGCCACTACTTCCTACATAAAAATGTGGGTTGCACTATTGTTAACCATCGCCATAACTAACTTATTCTTCAACTTGGATTGAACAAAACTAATATTTGTATAGTTCTACTCTTGGCTTGAACAAAACTAATATTTGTATATGTCTACCCTTGTATTGAACAAAACTAATATTTGTATAGTTCTACTCTTGTCTTGCCTTAGACATATTTCTAACTAAAGCACCCAAGATTTTCAACACACCAACTGATGGTTGGATTTCTTACTAAATAGTGTTGACCCTCATCTTCAATGGACATTTCTTATAAAAATTCTAATTTGCACAAATCCAACAAACAACAACCTTACTACTATTTTTTTCTTAGATCCATATGATAAAGTTATCATGTCTTTAGTGCTATCACATTAATATGTCTTTAATATGTCCAAAATCAAGAGGGATAACACATTAAACTAGATGGTTGACCACTAATATTGGTAATTGCACCATAGTCTAATTGTGCATCCAAAACTAAAGATACAAAATTTTTATTTAGAACTTTGAATATAGAGAAAAAATTTCATAAATTAGAACTAGGATGATGATGGACTACTAACTAATAACATGTGCACATGCAACTAATGGTACAACCAAACAGGTACCTGTCATATATTTCTTCGTCGAGTGAGGAAAGCTTAGGAAAAATAGAGGTCGGAAATGCGACTGCATCTAGTTGATATGATAAGCAAACAAGGACCAAAGGTGAAAAGGTCGAAATAAAATTTTGTAGACGCATGAAATTTTTTTTTGCCGAAGGAGGATCATGCTCTTATGATGATGAGAGCATACGAGACATAGAGGTTAATCTCATGTATAAGAATCTGGTGAAACAATGGGTACCTAAGGAACTACCTCCTATAGATGTTGACTTCGTTGTCAACAATAGGACATATCACATTGCACCATCCTTCTTGCATGGCTTAGGGATATTTTCCATGGATGGAATAATTGTAAAATACTATATAGTAACTAAGTTGATGGACTATGTCGGACTGTCTTACAATTATAATGATTGGATGCGGTTGTTCCAGTACATGTGAAGTATGCGGAGATATGCACTCACCGCAAGTTATATACAACTAATAAACAAGGATAAAATTAAGGGAGAAACTATCTATTTTGATTGAATCCCTAAAGCTTCCAACAATATCACAAGGTTTATAAACAACACACAACCCGGGACAACAAACAAACAACCAAATTGCATATATGAGGGACATGAAGAGAATTGGGTACTCCTGTGTGCAATAAAAAAGATAGCACCTGGGGAAGAATTATTAGTGGATTACTATTTGAATCAAATAGAAACATTGACTAATAGTGTGCAGGTTCTTATGCAACACCTCTTTAAGAAACCTCTACTTATTGCATTATATTTTTTTATTATCTTTATCATTGTTGTAAATATTATCTTTAACATTGTTTTTTGTTATCATTAACAATTTTTTAAATATTTGGGGGTTCTAATTATATTATAATGTGGTAGGATGATCATGGAAAAGGGACAGCCACAAAACATGTAAATGATTATCAATTTCCACTTTTATTTTACGTTTTTTTTATTATTTGGTTATATAATTTTATTGAAATAACATTGTTTTTGTTGAAATTATATGTAGTCCGCAGGCCATGTTGATCATGATTCTACCGATGAGGAGGGGTTTTATTCATCCGTTGATCCGATGGTCTTAATAAAAAAATAGATCATTAAAGCTAATAAGGAACTTGCTAGCTTCTTAGATCGTCCAGATCAAACTCCCGACATCAAAGAAAAGATCAAGATCCTTATGTCACTACTTAACACATATAAGATAATAACCATAATTTAAAGTGTTTTTTTTAATGTACTCATATGTTCAATTATGATACTTTTTTCTTTAACTTTTACATTATCTCACGAAAAAACATTTTCTCTTTTATAAAGACATTTTGGAGCCTGTTCAGCCCAGTGTTGGTAGTAGTGGCGCTATAGATACACTACATGACCTTTATTTCCTTTATTGTTGGTTGATCCATAACTTTACACAGTCTTACAGACTCAAAATCACCACTCATTTCACAATCCCTTATGAACTCTTTGCTTGGAAAAAAGTATCAATCCTAGATCCTCTCTATCATCAATATGTAGATTGAGAAAGAAATTTTAATACAACTAATTTAGCTTCCCACCAATGAGCTGCAAATACCCAAGTTTTCTTTCAAATAACAAAAATCCACACCAATATCAAAAGGGTTACTAAGATCTATCAAACTTTTTATTTAACGAAGGAAACGATATCTTAAATATCCCTTCATTAATATTTGTAAATGAAACTCTAGCTACATAATGTACACATGATTTTTCTATAGAAGAAAATAGTGAGGGAACTAGAAATCAAACTTATCCAAATATAAATGAGATTAATGTAAAACGTTTTCAGTCAAACATCACAAAACTGAAACTTAAATCATCATTAAACAAAGAATATAAGAAAGAGGAAATTATACTTACATAGAGAGGGAATACGCTCAATCATCAAGAGGGAGGAGAGAATCCCCACACAGTGGAGATAAGGAGGCCCTACACCACAACAAAATTTGACAATCCAGCCCAACAAGGAGACAAGGAGGCCCTACACCACATCACAAGCAACAGAGGAGATCCGACCACCCTTAGAAAAGACAGAGATGCTGAGGGGATCACCAACAATGATGGAAAAATTGGTATGTTTCTTCATTTTCATCAACCTATAGATATATTTCATATTTTTTTTATCAAGAAAACATATTTTTGGTGTCACTAAAACATGTACAAGTGATCAAGGATAGCAACAAGATGACTATGTAACAACCATCCAACTAATCATCAAAGAATTTGTTGAGTTAACTCAAGAAGGATTATGTATTTTGTGAATCCCTTTGCTGACCAAGACATTGGGCATAGTCAAAAATATTAATCTCATCATACCATGGTTGAAGAAGAATAAAAACAACTTGTGATCTTTGAGTTCCCTATTCAAGAAACTGATGAAGAAACAAGGATTAAAATACCATACAAGTTTATCATCCTCCTTACCAAGTCTTATAAAGAATATTTTTAAGGATTCTTGTGAAGTCCTTCAATATTTCTACATGATCCTCCCTAAGAAAAAATTCTCTCCAAGAGAGCTATATTTATTGCTAACTACAGGTTTAAATGGGTTCTTTTGCAATTTTCCTCAGAGTGTTGAAGACTCTATGATCTATTTATTGAATGAGGGGAATAGGTAAATTGAAGGATTATATGATTCCTACCCACAATTCCAACCCTAATTGGACATTATCTCCCTTTCCAACATGCCATACCAGGAAATTTCCAATCAGGAGGAATGATGTGATAATTGTTTTAAAATAACCGAGGAATTTTGGTATTTTTTAACAAGAATTATTACCTAGTCCTTCACTAAGTTTGGAGCTATGTATTTATCCATTATGACATGCACAAATAATTTGGTACCTTGGAGGAGACTCCAAACATTTTTATCCACTAAATACTTTAAGAAAAAAAAGATATTCTTGAGACCCCATCCTTGTTGTGATTTGGGAATTGCTACTTTTTTCTAAGAGACCAACACTATGCATTTTTTCTCACTCTCACTCAACGAAAGGAAATAGTAACAAAACTACCTTATCCACTCTAAGAATGTTAAGCCTAAGAATGTTCACTTAGGGAACAAGTCCTAAGAATTTTCAGTTAGGGAACAAGTCTCGTGTTTTCCTCCCTTGAGATTGGTTAGACCTTGAGACCCATTCTTGGTTCAAAACTAACTTATTCATGGTGCCCAAATTCCACTTGGAGGTGAATGATATGTCCTAATCAAGCATGTAAAAAAGGACTCACAGTCCCCTTACAAGTGGACACATGGCTCTTCAAGGTGAAGAAGGCTTCACAAGTGATGAATGTAACCATAAAAGATGGACAACCTCCTCTAGATCAGCTATAATATGTCAAATGTGAATCCAACAAGGTGTAATCACCCTCCTTAAATCATTCCAATGTCCTCTCTAATTCAGTGGATGGTTGAACAAACCCACACATGCCAATTGAAACCTTCATGCAAACTCCAAGGTGGAGATCTCATTAATTGATGTGACAGATGCCTCAAAATGAGTTAATAAGGTGAGATTTCATAAATTTGGAATGTGCCAAGGCATTAGAAGCTTCGGTTAACCAAGAATAGCCAAAAAAATAGTTTATCAATGCTTTGGAAATCATGAATTACCTCAATAAATGTGAATTACATTGGGAAATGTGAAGATGCCCAAAAATATGAATGAAACTAATGCCATGCCCAAACTCAACAAGACACCATGCAACATCAACTATTGCATCATCAATCAACAAATATTCCATGAAATTCTCTACCTCAACAAGATATGTGGAACCAAGTAGGTTTATAGGTGTACTAAGTCAACTATGACATTTGCATGGTATTTTTCAAAATTGTGTCATTTTGCAATACTACACACATAGTAATCTATCAAGAAATTATTTCTTTTTTTAAAACCTATTTCTCCTTCCCATAGATAGTTTTCATCGAAGTTGAATTTCTTGCATTTCATTTTCCTCTTGTATGGTTTAAAGAGTCGAGTCAAAACTCCATCAGTTTCACGACCACTCCTTTGAGTAACAACAAACTAAAATCAAGAGCTAATTAAAATTTATCTAGCAAATTTTCTAGGGATCTTCAAACCCTTCTTAGCTTAGGTGTAGAGATTTGGAATAGGATTGTGAGAATAAATTTCCAAAGCTGCTAAACAAACATAAATCCTTCAGTTAAGGAGTTAAATCTAGTTGCTATATCACTGGCTTTAGGAATCCCTTCTAACACAAGGGTCAATCACAAGGTCGCGTTGGGGCCCTCAAAGTAATCAACCCTACTTTTTTGGTCTTGGTGTCAACTATCGACTGTCCCCCTTCTACTTTGGTATAACAGGTGGTAATATAGAGGCCATAATAGTTTAGACTTCCTACACAAGGTGACAACACAAGGAAGGTGGTGTTGTACCTAGGATCGACTTTGGCTAGACTCACTCGGACTCCTTGGAGGTNCCCACTGCTCGGTGAGGTAAATTGCACCAGGGCGTTAGTTCATTAACCAGGTTTTCAACGTAATTTTCCCACCCACCAAAAGTCATCCCCTTCACGCATCGATTCTGCGATGTTGGATTCCATCACCAACTAGTGCTTCTTTGTGAGAAGGTTTGTTTGCATGCTTGACTCCTAGATTAATTAGCATATGTTTTTTTTTTCTACTTAGTTGGCCTTAGGATTGAGTTCCATGAGATGTTGCAAGATTTTTTAGGCATGGACTAGGTGACTATATTTTCCATCCGCTCCCGAGGCACGGTTTCGTAAATTAGACCCCTTAATCCAAATGTTGGTTAGCTTCAAACTGAAAAACACTAGTTCTCAAAATCAATGAGTAAATAAACTTCCAAGGCATGGCACCTAGGAGTGATGGGTTCTATAGATGAAATCCTATCCTAGGAATCCATCGGAGTGGACGGTTTCTCAATCTGAGTCTTGGTTTTCGTTTTATGCCCAGTTGCAATTCACATCAAAAACCATTTCGGGAGTCTTGGAAATTCATCCTCGTGGCATAAAATCCTAACGGAGCATCATTTTTGAGTTCCATGATATTTTTGATGCTTGTTTAGGCATGGACTAGGTGAACACATTGCCCATCCGCTCCCGAGGCATGGTTTCGTAAATTGGACCCCTAAATCCAAATGTTGCATTCCTTCTTACTGAGCAAAGCACTAGTTATCGAAATCGATGAAAAAAACAAAATCTGGGGGGTTGGAACTGAGAGAGAGGGGTTCTCTAGCTAAAATCCTATGACAGGAATCCAACAGAGATGACCGTTCCTCAAACCGAGTCTCACTTTTTGTTTTATTCCTAGTTGCAAGTCATATCCCAAACCATTTCAGGGACTCTTGGCTAATTCCGCCTCAGGGCATAAAAACCTAATGGAGCAGCATTTTTGAGTTCTGTGAGATGATGCAAGATTTTTTAGGTGTGGACTAAGTGACTATATTTTCCATATGCTTCCAAGGCATGGTTACGTAAATTGGACCCCTTAATCCAAATGTTGGTTTGCTTCAAACTGAGAAAAACAATAGTTCTCGAAATCAATGAGTAAAGAAACTTCTGAGGCATGGCACCCGAGAGTGATGGGTTCTCTAGCTGAAATACTATCCCAGGAATCCATCGGATTCGACGGTTCCTCAATCCGAGTCTCGTTTTTTATTTTATGCCCAGTTGCAAGTCACATCCCAAACCATTTCGGGGACTTTTGGCAATTCATCCTCGGGGCATAAAATCCTAACGAAGAAGCATTTTTTAGCTCCATGAGATTTTGGATGCTTGTTTAGGCATGGACTAGGTTACCACATTGTCCATCCGCTCCCGAGGCATGGTTTCATAAATTGGACCCCTAAATCCAAATGTTGCATTGCTGCTTACTGAGCAAAGCACTAGTTATCGAAATTGATGAAAAAACAACTTTCGAGGGGTTAGAACCAGAAGTGAGGGGTGATCTAGGTGAAATCCTATGTCAGGAATCCAACAGAGATGACAGTTCCTCATACCGAGTCTCATTTTTTGTTTTATTCCCAGTTGCAAGTCGCATCCCAAACAATTTTGAGGACTCTTGGCCAATTCCCGCTCAAGGCATAAAAGGCTAATGTAGGAACATTTTTTAGTTCCGTGAGATGATGCAAGATTTTTTAGGGATGGTCTAGGTGACCAAATTACCCATCTTCTCCTGAGGCATGGTTTCGTAAATTGGCACCTTAATCCAAATGTTTCATTGCTTCAAACTGAGAAAAACACTAGTTGTTGAAATCAACGATTAAATCAACTTATGAGGCATCGAACCCGTGCATGAGGGGTGCTCTAGATGAAATCCTATCCCAGGAATCCATCATAATTGATGGTTCCTCAATCCGAGTTTTGATTTTCGTTATATGCCCAGTTGCAAGTCGCATCCCAAACCATTTCGGGGACTCTTGGCCAATTTCTCCTGAGGGCATACAAACCTAACTAAGAAACATTTTTGAGTTCCATGAAATGCTGCAATATTTTTTAGGCATGGACGAGGTGACTATATTTTCTATCCACTCCCGAGGCACGGTTTCGTAAATTGGACCCCTTAATCTAAATGTTGGCTTGCTTCAAATTGAGCAAAACACTAGTTCTCGAAATCAATGAGTAAAGAAACTTCCTAGGAATGGAACCCGAGAGTGATGGGTTCTCTAGTTGAAATCCTATCCCAAGAATCCATCAGAGTCGACGATTCCTCAATACGAGTCTCAGTTTTCGTTTTATGCCTAGTTGCAAGTTGCATCCCAAACCATTTTGGGGTCTCTTGGAAATTCATCATCGGGGCATAAAAGCCTAACATAGCATCATTTTTGAGCTCCATGAGATTTTGCATGCTATTTTAGGGATGGACTAGGTGACCAAATTTTTCATCCACTCCTGAGGCATGGTTTCGTAAATTGGACCCCTAAATCCAATTGTTGCATTCCTACTTCATGAGCAAAGCACTAGTTATCAAAATCACTGGAAAAAAAAATCCAAGGGATTGGAATTGGGAGTGAGGGGTGCTCTAGCTAAAATCCTATCCCAGGAATCCAACAAAGATGACAGTTTCTCAAACCGAGTCTTGGTTTTCGTTTAATGCCCAGTTGCATGTCAGATCCCAAACCATTTCGGGGACTCTTGGCCAATTACCGCTCAGGGAATAAAAGACTAACGAATCAACATTTTTTAGTTTCATGAGATGGTTCAACATTGTTTAGGCATGGAATAGGTGACAAAATTATGAATCCGCTCCCGAGGCATGGTTTCGTAAATTGTCCCCTTAATCCAAATGTTATAGTGCTTCAAACTAAGAAAAACACTAGTTCTTGAAATCAATGATTAAAGTAACTTCTGAGGAATGGAACTCATGAGTGAGGGGAGATCTAGATGATATCCAATACCAGGAATCCATCGAAGTCAATGGTTCCTCAATCTGAGTCTTGATATTCGTTATATGACTAGTTGCAAGTCGCATCCCAAACCATTTTAGGGCCTATTGGCCAATTGCTCCTGAGGGCATAAAAATCTAAAGGAGCAGCATTTTTGAGTTCCGTGAGATGATGCAAGATTTTTTAGGTGTGGAATAGGTGACTATATTTTCCATCCACTCCCGAGGCATGATTTCGTAGATTGGACCCCTTAATCCAAATGTTGGTTTGCTTCAAATTGAGAAAAACACTAGTTCTCAAAGTCAATGAGTAAAGCAAATTTTGTGGCATGGAAACCAGGAGTGATGGGTGCTCTATCTGAAATCCTATCCTAGGAATCCATCAGAGTCGACGGTTCCTCAATCTGAGTCTCGGTTTTCATTTTATGCCGAGTTGCAAGTCGCATCCCAAACCATTTCAAGGACTCTTGGCAATTACTCCTCGGGGCATAGAAGCCTAACGGAGCAAAATTTTTGAGCTCCATGATATTTTTCATGCTTGTTTAGGGATCAAATAGGTGACCACATTGTGGATCCCCTCCAGAGGCATGGTTTTTAAAATTGGACCCCTAAATCCAAATGTTGCATTGTTTCTTACTGAGCAAAGCACTAGTTATCAAAATCGATGAAGAGAACAACTTATGAGGGGTTGGAACCCAGAGTGAGGGGTGATCTAGCTAAAATACTATGCCAGGAATCCAACAGAGATGACAATTCCTCAAACCGAGTCTCATTTTTCGTTTTATGCCAAGTTGCAAGTCTCATCCCAAACCATTTCGAGGACTCTTGGCCAATTCCCACTCAGGGCATAAAAGACTAACAGAGAAACATTTTTTTTTTTCGTGAGATGATTCAAGATTTTTTATGCATGGACTAGAAAACCAAATTATCCATCTTCTCCCAAGGCATTGTTTCATAAATTTGACCTTTAATCCAAATGTTGTATTTCTTCAAACTAAGCAAAACACTAGTTGTAGAAATCAATGATTAAAGAAACTTCTGCGGCATGGCACTCGTGAGTGAGGGGTTCTCTAGATGAAATCCTATCTTAGCAATCCATCGGAGTCAACGGTTCCTCAATCCAAGTCTCGATATTCTTTATATTCCGAATTGCAAGTCGCACCCCAAACCATTTCGGGGACTCTTCGCCAATTGCTCCTGAGGACATAAAAACCTAACGAAGCTTCATTTTTGAGTTCCTTGAGATGTTGCAAGATTGTTTAGGCTTGGAATAGGTGACTATATTTTCCATCCACTCTTGAGGCACAGTTTCGTAAATTGGAACCCTTAATCCAAATGTTGGTTTGCTTCAAACTGAGCAAAACACTAGTTCTCGAAATCAATGAGTAAAGCAACTTCCAAGGAATGGAACCCGAGAGTGAGGGGTTCTTTAGCTAAAATCCTATCCCAAGAATCCATCGGAGTCAACATCTCCTCAATCCGTGTCTCATTTTTTCATTTTATACCCAGTTGCAAGTCGCATCCCAAACCATTTCGGGGACTCTTTGCAATTCATTCTCGAGGCATAAAAGCCTAACGGAGCAACATTTTTAAGCTCCATGAGATTTTTCATGCTTTTTTAGGCATGGAATAGGTGACCACATTGTCCATCCTCTCCCGAGGCATGGTTTCGTAAAAAAAATATCTACATCCAAATGTTGCAGTGCTTCTTACTGAGAAAATCATTAGTTATTGAAATCGATGAAAAAAACAACTTTCGAGGGGTTGGAACCGGGAGTGAGGGGTGCTCTAGCTAAAATTCTATGCCACAAATCCAAAAAAGATGATGGTTCCTCAAACCAAATCTCGGTTTTTGTTTTATGCCCAGTTGCAAGTCGCATCCCAAACCATTTCAAGGACACTTGGCCAATTCCTGCTCAGGGCATAAAAGACTAATGGAGAAACATTTTTGAGTTCCATGAGATGTTGCAAGCTTGTTTAGGCATGGACTAGGTGACAAAATTATCCATCCTCTCTCAAGGCGTTGTTTCGTAAATTTGACCCTTAATCCAAATGTTGCATTGCTTCAAACTGAGAAAAACACTATTTGTCGAAATCAATGATTAAAGAAACTTCTGAGGCATGGAGCCTATGATTGAGGGGTGCTCTAGATGAAATCCTATCCCAGGAATCTATCAAAGTAGATGTTTCTGCAATCCCCATCTCGATATTCGTTATATTCCCAGTTGCAAGTCGCATCCCAAACCATTTTGGGGACTCTTGTCCAATTGCTCCTGAGGCCATAAAAACCTAACAGAGTAGCATTTTGGAGTTCCATGAGATGCTGCAAGATTGTTTAGGCATGGAATAGGTGACTATATTTTCCATCCTCTCCCGAGGCACGGTTTCATAAATTGGACCCCTTAATCCAAGTGTTGGTTTGCTTCAAACTGAGAAAAATACTAGTTATCGAAATAATTGAGTAAAACAACTTTCAAGGAATTGCACCCAATAGTGATGGGTGCTCTAGCTGAAATCCTATCCCAAGAATCCATCAGAGTCAACGGTTCCTCGATTCAAGTCTCATTTTTCATTTTATTCCCAGTTGCAAGTCGCATCCCAAACCATTTCGAGGACTCCTGGCAATTCCTCCTTGGGGAATAAAAGCCAAATGGAGTAGCATTTTTTATCTACATGAGATTTTTCATGTTTTTTTAGGCATGGACTAGGTGAGCACATTATCCATCCACTCTCGAGGCATGGTTTCATAAATTGGACCCCTAAATCTAAATTTTGCATTGCTTCTTACTGACCAAAGCAGTAGTTATCGAAATCGATGAAAAAAACAAGTTATGAGGGGTTGGAACCAGGAGTGAGGGGTTCTCTAGCTAAAATCCTATGCCAAGAATCCAACAAAGATGATGGTTCCTCAATCTAATTCTCAGTTTTCATTTTATGCCTAGTTGCAAGTCGCATCCCAAACCATTTTCGGGACTCTTGGCCAATTCTAGATCAGGCCATAAAATACTAACAGAGAAACATTTATGAGTTCCATGAGATGTTGCAAGATTGTTTATGCATGGACTAGGTGAGAAAATTATCCATCCTCTCCCGAGGAATTGTTTAGTAAATTTGACCCTTAATCTAAATGTTGCATTGCTTCAAATTGAGCAAAACACTAGTTGTCGAAATAAATGATTAAAGAATCTTCTGAGGCATGGCACCCATGAGTGAGGGATTCTCTAGATGAAATTCTATCGCAGGAATCCATCGGAGTTGACGGATCCTCAATCCAAGTCTCAATATTCGTTATATGCCCAGTTGTAAGTCGCATCCCAAACCATTTTGGGGACTCTTCGCCAATTTCTCCTGAGGGCATAAAAACCTAACGGAGAAACATTTTTGAATTCCATGAGATGCTGCAAGATTGTTTAGGCATGGACTAGGTTACTATATTTTCCATCCACTCCCAAGGCACAATTTTGTAAATTGGACCCCTTAATACAAATGTTGGTTTGCTTCAAACTAAGCAAAACACTAGTTCTCGAAATCAATGAGTAAAGAAACTTCTATGGCATGGCACCAGAGAGTGAGGAGTGCTCTAGCTGAAATCCTATCCTAGGAATCCATCGGAGTCGACGATTCCTCAATCTAAATCTCAATTTTTATTTTATGCCTAGTTGCAAGTCGCATCCCAAACCATTTCAGGGACTCTTGGCAATTTATACTCGGGGCATAAAATCCTAACGAAGAAACATTTTTGAGCTCCATGAGATTTTTCATGCTTGTTTAGGCATGGATTTGGTGAACACATTGTCCAGCCGCTCCTAAGGCATGGTTTCGTAAATTGGACCCCTAAATCCAAAAGTTGCATTGCCTCTTACTGAGCAAAGCTCTAGTTATCGAAATCGATGAAGAAAATAACTTCGGAGGGGTTGGAACTGGGAGTGATGGGTGCTCTAGATAAAATTATATGCCAGTAATCCAACAAAGATGACGGTTCTCAAACCGAGTCTCGGTTTTCATTTTATGCCCAGTTGCAAGTCGCATCCCAAACCATTTCGGGGACTCTTGGCCAATTCTCGCTCAGGGCATGAAAGACTAACGAAGAAACATTTTTGAGTTCCATGAGATGCTGCAAGCTTGTTTAGGGATGGACTAGGCGACCAAATTATCCATCCGCTCTCGTGGCATGGTTTTTTAAATTGGACCCCTTAATCTAAATGTTGCATTGCTTCAAACTGAGCAAAACACTAGTTGTCGAAATCAATGAGTAAAGAAACTTCAGAGGGATGGCACCTAGGAGTGAGGGGTGCTCTAGCAAAAATACTATCCCATTAATCCATTGGAGTGGACGGCTCCTTAATCTAAGTCTCGATATTCGTTTTATGCCCATTTGCAAGTCACATCCCAAACCATTTCGCGGGCTCTTGGCCAATTGCTGTTCATGGCATAAAAGCTAACTAACTACATGTTTCTGTCAACTAACTACTATATCTAACTTCCTTGAAAAAATACTACACCAATTTCAACTGCACATTGAGTTTAACAACCACTACTTCCTACATAAAAATGTGGGTTGCACTATTGTTAACCATCGCCATAACTAACTTATTCTTCAACTTGGATTGAACAAAACTAATATTTGTATAGTTCTACTCTTGGCTTGAACAAAACTAATATTTGTATATGTCTACTCTTGTATTGAACAAAACTAATATTTGTATAGTTTTACTCTTGGCTTGCCTTATACATATTGCCAACTAAAGCACCCAAGATTTGCAACACACCAACTTATGGTTGGATTTCTTACTCCATAGCGTTGACCCTCATCTTCAATGAACATTTCTTATAATTATTCTAATTTACACAAATCCAACAAACAACAACCTTACTACTATTTTTTTCTTAGATACATATGATAAATTTATCATGTCCTTAGTGTTATCACATTAATATGTCTTTAATATGTCCAAAATCAAGAGGGATAACACATTAAATTAGGTGGTTGACCACTAATATAGGTAATTGCACCCTAGTCTAATTGTGCATCCAAAACTAAAGATACGATTCTTTTATTTAGAACTTTGAATATAGGAAAAAAATATCATAAATTAGAACTAGGATGATGATGGACTACTAACTAGTAACACGTGCACATGCAACTGAAGGTACAACCAAATAGGTACCTGCCAGATATTTGTTCTTCGAGTGAGGAAATCTTAGGACAAATAGAGGCCGAAATTGCGACTGCATCTAGTAGATATGATAAGCAAACAAGGACCAAAGGTGAAAAAGTCAAAATAAAATTTTGTAGACGCATGAAAGTTTTTCTTGCTGAAGGAGGATCATGCTCTTATGATGATGAGAGCATAGGAGACATAGAGGTTCCACTTAGATATAATAATCTGGTGAAACAATGGGTACCTAAGGAACTACCTTCTATAGATGTTGACTTCGTTATCAACAATAGGACATATCGCATTGCACCATCCTCCCTGCATGGCTTGGGGCTATTTTCTATGGATGGAATAATTTTAAAATACAATACAATAACTGAATTGATGGACTATGTTGGACCTTGTTACAATTATAATGATTGTGGTTGGTCCGATACATGCGAAGTATGCAGAGATATGCACTCACCGCAAATTATATACAACTAATAAATAAGGATAAAAATAAGGGAGAAACTATCTATATTGATTGAAGGACTAAAGCTTCCGGAAATATCGCAGGGTTTATAAACAACACATGACCCAGGACAACAAACAAACAACCAGATTGCATATATGAGGGACGTGAAGAGAATCAAGTAGTCTTGTGCGCAATAAAAAAGATAGCTTTTGGGGAAGAGTTATTAGTGGATTACCATTTGAATCAAATAGAAACATTGACTAATAGTGTGCAGGTTCTTATGAAACACCTCTTTAAGAAACCTCTACTTATTGCATTATATTCTTTTATTATCTTTATCATTGTTGTAAATATTATCTTTAACATTGTTTTTCTGTTATCATTATGAATTTTTTAAATATTTGGGGGTTCTAATTATATTAAAATGTGGCAGGATGATTGTGGAAAAGGGCCAACCGTAGAATATGTAAATTATTATCAATTTCCACTTTCATTTGACGTTGCTTTTATTATTTGCTTATCTAATTTTATTGAAATAACATTGTTTTTTGTTGAAATTATATGTAGATTGTAGGCCATGTTGATCATGATTCCTCCAATGAGGAGGGGTTTTATTCATCCATTGATCTGATGGTCTTAATAAAAAAAAAAGGTCGTTAAAGATAACAAGGAACTTGCTATCTTCTTATATCGTCCAGATCAAACTCCCGATGTCAAAGAAAAGATCAAGCTCCTTATGTCACAACTTAACACATATAAGGAAATAACCATAATTTAAATTGTTTTTTTATAATGTACTCATATGTTCAATTATGATACTTTGTTCTTTAACTTTTACATTATCTCATGAAAAAAAAAAATTATTTTTTATAAAGACATTTTTGGAGCCTCTTCAGCCCAGTGTTGGTAGTAGTGGCACTACAGAGACACTACATGACCTTTATTTCCTTTATTGTTGGTTGATCCATAACTTTACAGAGTCTTGCAGACTCAAAATCACCACGCATTTCACAATCCCTTATGAACTCTTTGCTTGGAAAAAAGTATAATCTCAGATCCTCTCTATCATCAATATGTAAATTGAGAAAGCAATTTTAATACAACTAGTTTAGCTTCCCACCAATGAGCTGCAAATACTCAAGTCTTTTGTCAAATAACAAAAATCCACACCAATATCAAAAGGGTTACTAAGATCTATCAAACTTTTGATTTAATGAAGGAAACGATATCTTAAATATCCCTTCATTAATATTTGTAAATGAAACTCTAGCTACATAATATACACATGATTTTTCTTTACAAGAAAATAGTGAAGGAACTAGAAATCGAACTTATCCAAATATAAATGAGATTAATGTAAAACTTTTTCAGTCAAACATCACAAAAGTGAAACTTAAATCACCATTAAACAAAGAATATCAAAAAGAGGAAATTATACTTACATAAAAAGAAAAATATTCCTGATTGATTCATGTATATCATTCTCCCCTTTTCTTCGAGTACAAAATTCCAGTTATTAAAAAAATTCCTTTTCATTTAGATAGAGACTTAATCTCTACCAATGAATCCTCCATAAGCTCTTTTATAACCATTTAATGTATTCATTTTGCATATATTTATCCAAAGAGGTTTTGATTCTCAACAGATAGTTAATACGAATCCATTATATCTTATAGACTTGTTCATTAACCAATAAAACGTATAGAAACTCACAAGGGTTTATGCACAACAATTTTAATTCTTAATCTCGCAAACATTCAAAATATAAAAAGTAAAAAGGGAAATTACATAGACCCTCTATTCAACATGCCATTAATAAATTCACACATATATCGAAAGGAAAAATAAACCAACTTTTTTTGCAACGCTTCTCTACTATTAAATTCAGATTAAAAACAAATTACCTTCTACTCCATTCTTCTACTCTTACCTTCTTACCTTTTCTCTCTCTTGTCCTAATTTACTCTATTTTCTCCCCCCTTAATACATCCTATAACGGGTTCATTTATACAATTGTCAAGAAGTCTAATTCGAATTCTAGAGATAGAATCAATTCCTTCAATTTAGGAACAAAATACCATAATTTTTTAACCACTTGCTCAATACATAAGCTATGTTTAATTACATGGCACAACGATTCCAATATATGATAGCTATTTATTTCAAATTAAACTATTCTAATTTTGAGGGAACACGCTCCTTTTGGTAAATACTTAAGACCCCTTAGAAGTCATGTCCAAGTTTTGATTGGAGAATATGCTCCTACATTAGATTCCCAAGGTACAAAAATTTCATGGAATCCTATACATGAGTCTTCGACTACTGCATTCCTCCTAGGTCCCATAACTTGTGTTGTTGTTTTGAACTTGCTTGCTACTTTTCTGCTTCGTACCATTCTCAAGAATGTATGTCTCTCTCTATATCTACAACAAATATGTTGAAGAGACATCCTCCTCATTCTTCTCATTGATCAACCATGCAATAAATATAATATTTCTATATAGTTGTAAGGAATATATCTCATGTGTTTTTCCCATTATCCATATGCCCAATTTTTTAAGTGGAATCTACCCAGCTTAAAAAAAATTAATATGAAAACATACAACCAATCATTCAAACCTTAAGGCTTACTCCTTTCTCCATATACTTTTGGATTTTTCTCCAAGATTTTGATCATGGAGCAATGACCATGTTGTTCCTTTGATGCATAATTTCATTCTTTTTTATTTACTTCTTGATTTTTGTCTTTCATATCCTCTTCCACATGTTGTTGATAACCCTTTATAGCCATAAAATCTACCAACTCTTCATCAAATAACCCATCCCTCTTACCTTCTTGTAGAGGCTTGTCTCTTCTGGTTGTTAACACTTCAATTATATCTTCACTCATTAGAGACTATTCTTCCACTCTGATATTGTAATGTTCTCCATCATCTCCTTCTTCTTGCATAATCCATTGCAAAAAGAGAGGTGTTTAACCATCTGAAATTTCTTCAAGACAATTTGTACTTTGTCTTTGTTCAGGTTGTTCTCCTCATTTCTCAATTTCTCCTTTATCCTTCCTTTTCACTCTTATTCCTTGGATACTATCTTCCTTCACCTTCAAACCTCTTCTTGATTTGGATGCCTTTTCATTTTCCTCAAATGATTTCCTCTTCATCTTTCCTTTCTTAGATATTGGATCTCTATCATTATATCTTATATCCTCCTCTAGATCCTCTTTTGTTGAATTCTCTTTTCATACTGTTCACTACACTCTTTACTCATATTTTCATCATTCTCCATTGGAGTCTAAGCTCTTAAAATCATATTCTTGTCTCTCAAGACAAATCCTTGATCATCACCTATCGACATATACTCATAGTCATTTAATAAAATCAGATCTACTAAAGGTAAATCCATTACCTTAATATCTGCAACCTCTATCCTTGCATGTCCTTCTTAATTATTTGGAAATTTTCATTTTATCTCCATTAAACCTTTCATAAGGTTGTCTTCTTGCTTGTCTTCTATTCCAACTATTCGAATCTTGAACTCTTTGTTTTCTTTGTCCTCCATTTCATCTCTTGGAGTCTAAAACTCCTTCTTGACTCTATCTTCTTCTAGTGTTTTATGAGCTTCCTTGTTCTTTCCTTTATCCATGTCTTACTTAGATAAATTTTCATCCTCCATTGTCTATGATATTCTTTCTTATTGTCTTCCTTTGTGGAAACTTCTTCGCCAATTACACCATCTTTGGTACCTTCATACACACACTCACATAAATTCTTAGTTTTAAAATATGAGACTCTCTTGTCTCATTAGATGCCTCTAGTATCATTTCCTTGTGCATGACTAAACTCTCTAGCCACTTCATGAGGCTTTCATCATGTAAATCAGCACCTTCTCCAAGCATAGCTCCTTGGTTGGGTTTAGAATAGTGAAATTCCTACTTCCCACACTCAGTTCCTACGCTATTTACCCAGGCCTTCATCCCATATCTCAATTTCCCCTCAAGTAGTTTCCCGGGAGACCATTAAACCTTCTTTATTACTTCCAATCATACCACTCATATTATTCCACTCTTTCATGTAACATATTCATCATCATAATCAATTTTCATTTTAATTGAGTAATATATATGTCAAATTCTTTTACATCTACTTTCTTCCCTATGTGGCATTTTACTTTTGTTGAACCCTTTACATGAATATCCTTAGTCACCTTCATATTTATCTTTGTGATCTTCTACCTACTCCTTATGAGCTACAATAAGCCTCTGTAGTAACAAGTTTGTTTCACCCTATCACACAATATCACACCAAGCTTCTCTCCTTGACCTTGTCTTTTGGTATCCCTTGTTTTCTCATTTAGAAACTTCTAAGTATCACCTACTCTAGGATTCTACATTCACACTTCCTCTTGAGAAATTCCAGTGTTATCCTCACTTCCAAGCCTAGCTAAAATTCATTACAAATTCTCTACTGTAAGGGTCTTTGTCACAATTTTCTACTTGTTGTTACCTACCAAGAATATATAAAAATACTTTGTCTATAATTAATTGAAAAACATAAAGACCATGCATACTTACTAGATATCATCTAGATTTGCATATTCAATACACATCTTCATAAGTTCCTATGCCCTCTACTACTAATCTGCAATCATACTCTAGATCTATAATTCATTTTCTTTTCACACATGGATCTTGTTGATCTAATACCACTTAATGTAAAAATCCTTGCTACATGTGGGGTTTGGTTGAAACCTAACATAAAATCCCTCTTTCTTCCACAATACATAGGATGTTATCGGAAATCATTCATATACACTAAGTGCAATATAACTTCTACTAGATTTGTATCTTGCATCTAGAAGCAAAGAGTTGCATGAACCTTGCATTCATGTAGAAATCACCATTAACATCCATGAGTGAGTTTTATAAACCTTTTTCTGACCTTGACTCGATCTGGAAGTCAACCACTTACTAGTCAATACTTTCCCACATCTTAACATGACCTCTCTTTCCTATATTGTTGGTTGATCCACAACATCACATAAGTCTTGAAAACTCAAAATTGCCACACGTTTCTCAAAATTAGAGAACATAGGAGCAACCATTGCATAAGAAATACACACAATAATAATTTATATTACACTTACAAATCAAGATACACACGTATATATAGTTGGAGTGAGATCCAACTAACTCCAAACATGGAGATGTAGGTTGAGATAATATCTCAACAGTCTCCTACAAAACCTCAAACCAATCCACAAACTTAGTATGCATCTCTAATGTGAGAATTATCTCTAACAACCCCCTTTAATGCTTACATTTAAAAACTTTCAATATTTAAAACACAAAATTTGTCATTGTCTATCTGACTAGTCCTCATACGCACTTATACCCATCTCTGAACTTCATAGACACGCTCTTTCTCTCCCATCATCTTCGAGCTACCACTTCATACAACACAGATAAAACTGCTTCTAACCATCTTTGACGTTCTTTGTACAACTGACGCTTCTCGACCTCCCAAAGGACAATCTTGATACTGAACCATCCTATGGATACACTTCCATCTGTGAATATTTCACTTTCTGCTACTCACATTTTTCTAAAAGAATGATCCAGATATTGAATGTATTCAACAGTTAGTTTCACAACTTGACCATACATAAAAGTAACATGTAATTGATGCTCTCAAAGCACAACGAGTCACATCATATTGACCTTATTAAGAACAACCTATTACTAACGCTCCTGGAGCACGATGGGTCACATCAGTGTAAAAATCAATTGGACTATTCTTTGTGGTTTTGCATCATTGATTTTTACACACCACACTTGAACAATAACACATTAGTTCTTCTATTACAACACTTACCTGCACACTACACACATATAAATATAAATATATATATAAGTAGAAGGGAAGGTAAAACATCTACGGTGGCTTCCACAGGTAGCAGTTTTCACTTGACATTTTTTATTGACCCCTAGTCGGACAAGAACATAGGTCATAATCGATGGACTTCTGGATGGAAGGCTCTTCGTAGATCTCATTTACATCTTCAGCAGTGACTCACAAACACAGACCCCATCTTCCATGCAACAGCTGAGATCAACAGTTCAAAAGAAACGTTCCACCGCGTGGCACAAGAAAAATTATGGACGACCCTTTTCAAGTTGCCTTCCATGTATGCGCAGATGGCTACAAAACAACTTAAGTTATTTAAAAAAATCATCTTCCTATTCAATATTATAAATACACTCAAGCAATGGATCATTGAAAGAGTAGATCGGATCCTGAGGATAAATCCACGAATTTCACAAGTCTGCAATTCACACTAAGATGTAGGTTTAACACAGTGGCAGCAGGGCGTTTCTCTTGATCATTAATCTTATCAATCAATCAATGAATATCTGGGAATTGATCTGGTCATGCAACAACTTTCTGTTGTGATTCCCATGAGATACAAACGTACCAAATTACAATTGAAGAACATTGTTTCAATTCAGGGTTAATTGTTCACATAATTCTTATTTAACCACAAGTTAGGGTTGATAATTTGGCAGCCAAATTATTCATCAACGAGAACTGATTGGTACGTCAAAAAAACAAAAGATTTGCTCACTTGAGTCTGGCGCGAAATTTTAGTAATCGAATTCTGTTCCTTACCCGAATGATTTCCAGCTTGCAACTATTCATCTCGTTGGGAATAAATGGAGAGAAACCAATACAATGAACAATAGTTGTGACTCCCTTCACCAATGGAGACTCTTTTCAGAAATGACATCCTTTCTAGGCAACAGTCTCTTATGCGCAGCTTCCTTTCTCTCACACATCTTTACAACTCTATCACTGTTCTCACCGATATCTAGCCTTCTTGTGAGGAAATCAAGCCAGCATTACTCTCGCTTTGATACCAAATTAGAGAATATAGGAGCAACCATTGCATAAGAAATACAAAAAATAATAATTTGTATTACACTTACAAATCAAGATACACACGTATATATAGTCGGAGTGAGATCCAACTAACTTCAAACATGGAGATGTAAGTTGAGGGAATATCTCAAGAGTCTCCTACAAAACCTCAAACCAATCCCCAAACTTAATATGAAACTCTAATGTGAGCATTATGTAAAACACTCAATCCCATATGAACTCTTTGTTCATAAACACTTCTCAATCTCAAATCCTCTATATCATAAACCTTTTGATTGAGAAAGTGATTTTTATCCCACAAGTTTAGTTTCCCACCAACAAGCTATAAATACTCAATTTTTCTGTCAAATAACAGAAATCCACACCAATGTCAAAAGGGTTACTACTATCTATCCCACTTTTGATTTAACAAAGGACACGAGATTTGAAATATATCTTCATTAAGATTTGTAATTGAAAATCTAGCTACATAATGTAGGCATGGTTTTTCTTTACAAGAAAATAGTGAAATAATTGGAAATCGAACTTATCCAAATATGAATGAGATTCAAAATTCCAAATTAAGTAGAGTGCCATGATTACAATTAAATTTAAATATGACGGCCTACTCCTTTGTTTCGAATAATGTGCCTCTTCTTATAGCATAGCACATAGTGTTCATTTACACACAAAAATAACATGCAACTTCTTGTCATCAAGGGAATAGTCTCTATTATCATTTGCATGCCACAAACAAGAAAAACAATCTTTTCTAGGTTCTGTTATCCCCAATCTCTAGGGATAACTAGGAGATCATGTCTCGAGGCCCACAAGTCCTAGACATGGAGTACCGAGAGCAGGATTGACCTGAGCATGGTCCTGGAGGGCCCATCCTTCTTCTTCTTCGCCAGACTTGTCCTATCAGCAACATC
>JASDQU010242796.1:29518-43359 GCA_032191745.1 Picea mariana
GTGGTTCTCTGATCGTGATGGTGCCAAAGAAAGATGGCACATGGTGAATGTGTGTCAATTATCGGGCCTTAAATAAAATCACGGTGAAAAATCGATACCCTCTTCCTCTCATAGATGATTTACTTGATCAATTGAAGAATGTTGTCTATTTCACTAAGTTGGATTTGTGCAGTGGGTATCATCAAATCAGAGTCGCAGAATAGGATGCATGGAAAATTTCCTTTAAAACCAAATAGGGATTGTTTGAGTGGATGTTTATGTCGTTTGGGATTTGTAATGCTCCAACAACTTTCATGCGTGTGATGAATGATGTATTCAGGCCTTTCGTAGATGACTTTGTGATTGTATATTTAGACGACATTCTTGTTTTTAGCAGGACATGGGATGAGCATGTGAGGCATGTAAAGCAAGTATTGGATACTTTTCAAAGGGAGAAGTTGTATGTAAAATTGTCTAAATGTGAATTTGGCAAGACTGCACTTGCATACATGGGTCATATTGTAAAAGGAGGACAATTGAAAATTGACCCTTCCAAAATTGATGTAATTGTAAATTGGCTTGAGCCAAAAAGTGTAACCGAATTTCAAAGCTTCTTAGGTGCAGTCCAATATTGGAGGAGATTCATTCCCAACTTATCCTTCATAGCAATTCCTATGCATGCCTTAACCAGTGTGAAGAACACTTTTCAGTGGGAAGGAAAGTAACAAAAATATTTCGACACTTTGAAAGGAAAGATCAGTACCGCACCAGTATTAGCACTGTCGAATCTTCAACAGCCTTTTGAGATCGAGACAGATGCTAGTGGATACGCCATGGGTGTAGTACTAATGCAATATCGTAAGCCTATCTGTTACCACTTTGAAACTTTTAACCAAGTTGTTGTTAACTATCCTACATATGATAAAGAGTTGTATGCATTAGTCTAGAGTGTAAAGAAATGGAAGCACTACTTATTAGGGACGGAAACCATTATACATACAGATCACCGACCCTTACAGTATCTTCAAGCACAGACCAAATTGCAACAATCTCGGCATTATAGGTGGATGGATTTTCTACAACAATTTCACTTGGTAATCAAGTACAAAAAGGGTACAAGTAACAAGGTAGCTGATATGCTTTCTAGACCTCCTATTGTTGCTTCTATTATTTTGAAGAATGCTTCTTTATCTCATGGTAGCTATATAGAACAATATGCCATCGATGAAGATTTTAAAGAAGTATATATGAAGCTAACCCTTGGTGCACATGTAGAGAACTATTGTCTGTGGGGAAAGTTACTTTACCATCTTGGAAAGATATGTATTCCTACAAGTGAACTAATCCATGTAATACGAGAAGCTCATACTTCTCTTGTGTCTGGGAATTTTGGGGTAGGAAAAACTATGGCTCATTTATAGAGGTTTTGTTACTAGCCTCAAATGAAAGCAATTGTAACTAAATATGTAAAGGGGTGTGAGATGTGTTCTACTTGTAAGCCCACTAATAGAAAACTGGGGCTATACTCACCACTTCATGTTCCATCACATCCATGGGAAAGTATATCCATGGATTTTGTAGGGATTTTACCCATGACCAAAGGGGGTCGTGATTATTTGTATGTTGTAGTGGATAGGTTCAGCAAGATGTGTATCTTGATGCCTTGTAAAAAGCATATCACTGCTGAGCAAACTGCTAATCTCTTCTTTCAGCATGTTTGGGTTCACTTTGGATTACCCACATCTATCATCTCGGATCGAGATACTCAATTCCTTGTGGAATTTTGGAATATATTTTGGAAGATGATGGACACCAAATTGAAGAGGAGCATTGCTTTCCATCCACAGACCGATGGATAAACAGAGGTGGTAAACTAAACAATGGTACTTTTTGTTCGAGGCTTCTGCAGCAAGCATCCCAAGGTATGGGATGAGAAGATACCCTATGTACAGCATGCGTACAACTGAGCTTTACATTCCTCCACTCAGAGTTCACCTTTTGAGACATGTTTTGGGTACTTACCAAAGGTTCCTTTGGACTTTATGTATGGGAGAGATGTTGATATAAATGAATATAAAATAGAGGACAGAGCCCACAAGTTCATTCAGAGGATTCAACAGATACACCAGGCAATCAGGGAACAATTAGAGAAAATTCAAGCACATTATAAAGCTCGGCACGACAAGCATAGGTTTGATCATCAGTTCTAGGTTGGAGACTAGGTATGGCTTCACATCAGCAAGGAGAGATTGAAGGGTGAAGGTAAGAAACTCAAGCCCATTCATTATGGACCCTTCACTATCTTAGATAAAAGTGGTACCAATGCTTTTCGTTTGGATCTTCCACCTTATATGCAGATTTAATCATTTGTGAACGTTGAGAACTTGAAACCTTTTTAGCCTCCCATGATCATGGATCAATATGAGGAAGTTTCAATTCCATCAGTTGATGAGTTTGCACCTGAGTACTTGGATGAGCTACAGGAAGATATCATCCTGGATAGGAGGACGAGGACTTCATGTAGGGGTGATGTTGATTATCTTCGAGTAGGCTTAAAGGTCACCCATCCAAGCAAAGCAAAGTGGATCGAGAAGGAAAAAGTGAGGGAACTCTTCCCTCACTTACCAGTTGATTGATGAAAGCTTTTGGTGGTCCAAAAATCTCTCAGTGGGAAGGCGTGATCCAAAAAGGATCCAAAGAAGGCTAAGAATAACTCATAACTCATAGAGGCAACTTGGAATGCTCAGAATGGCTTCAGCAGATAGAGAAAAGGAAAAAATTCAAAGTTCTCAAAACTTAATGAAAATTGCATGATCGCAAAGAGTGTGTCGCAATATTTCTAACAGCGCAAATGGCTCGTCAAACGGAGTTATGGTTTGAAATAGTTTCAATTCCATCAGTTGATGAGTTTGCACCTGAGTACTTGGATNGGAATGCTCAGAATGGCTTCAGCAGATAGAGAAAAGGAAAAAATTCAAAGTTCTCAAAACTTAATGAAAATTGCATGATCGCAAAGAGTGTGTCGCAATATTTCTAACAGCGCAAATGGCTCGTCAAACGGAGTTATGGTTTGAAATATATTTGTGGTCAAAGATGTGGTCAACCATGACTAGTCAGTAGGGGACACCTCATCGTCTGTACTTCTAACATCAACAGCTGACATGGAAGGGTGACATCATCATACAGATGTTGACATCTTCATGCCACATGGCAACACCACAAGCTGCCACGTTTCACCGACCAGTGGACTTTTCAGGGGTCCATATGGACTAATAGGAAAGTGCCACGTGGCACCCCCAGGAAATTCCATGTGGCACTACCTAGGTAGTGCCACGTGTCAATATGATAGTGACGGGGTGAGCCACATCAGCATACGAGCAAGCGTATCAGTAGGTGCCGCATTGCCCAATCATCGAGTGACACGTGGCATCCCGAGAATGCCCAATGTTTGCCTGTGAATGATTTTTGTTTTAAGAAAAGAAATGGCAGGTCCGCCAAATCTGGCAGACCATGCCAAATCTATACAGTCATTAGCGGAGTTTCTAGCGGGCCGCTAAACATAACGGAAGTTCAAACAATGGATATATATATATATATATATATATATTAACCACTACCAAAAATGGATTATGGCGGGTTTGACCCCGGAACCTCCAGCTAGTACAAAGCCTTTAAAACTCTTCCCTAACCAACGCGCCAAGGGATTTGGCTTAGTACATCCTCCACCTTTATTATTTAAAAATGCTTATTCAGCCAAAGCCGGGAGAGGGCGTGTGCGGTCATACTATACAATTCGGCATGGATTTCGAGACGAATGTTGTCATAATTGCAGGTACAGAGGGCATAGAAATAGNTCATTTTTTGGTAATTTGACGCCACGAATCCAATGGTGTTGTTTGTTTTCTGATCTGAGCATTATTTATGCAACTTGATTTCAGAATGAGATATATTCATGTATTTGCCAAATTCTTTTCTTGAGCTAATAAAAGAGCCTACCCATTTGAGAGAAGGACCTGGAGATGTATTCCACCAAGGACGAACTCCATTATCAATTTTTTGTGTTCGGATCTTATGCTTATGTCTCTTGATTTCTAATTTTTCTCTTCTTTAATGGTGCACTCTAATTTATGCTCATTTAATACAATTATTTATAAGTCAAGATGAAAATATCATGGATCACACTGACATTCCATGATGCCACATATCAGTGCTCCCTCCCAACCGAGGAAGTCATCTCCTCCCTTTCAACCAAGGAATTCATCTCCTCCCTTTAAACCGAGGGAGAAATCTCCACGAGCCCCAGCTTATCCCTCAAGTATGAAAACTTTATCT
Source organism: Picea mariana (assembly GCA_032191745.1). NCBI lineage: Eukaryota > Viridiplantae > Streptophyta > Pinopsida > Pinales > Pinaceae > Picea > Picea mariana. The sequence goes on from JASDQU010242796.1 coordinate 33,830, forward strand.
TGGACAAAGGCTTCATCAAAATATCTGCAGTCTTCTCATCATTGGAGATATACTAGAGAACCACTTCTCCCCTATGGACTTTATCACGAAGAAAATAGTACTTGATCTCAATGTGCTTCAACCTCTCATGGAACACTGAGTTCTTGGAGAGCTTCACACAGCTCTGGTTATCACAATATATTACGGTTTAATCCAACACCTGATCAAACAATCTAGAAACCATCTTACAGAGTCACACTTCTTTTGTACAAGAATCACAAGATGCAATATACTCTTCTTCTATAGTGTTGAGTGCAACAAAATTATGTTTTCTGTTATCCCGTGATATCATAGTAGATCCCCAACTGAAACACATACAAGAAGTACTTTTTATGTCATCTGCACTCTCTACCCAATCTGAATCAGTAAATCCATGCAGTCACATATCATTGTTTGAGACATATCTCAAACCATAAGTTATCATCCCACGAAGATATCTCAAGATATAATTTTCAACTATCCAATACTCTTGTCTAGGTTTCACCTGGGACTGGCTCAACGTGTTCATAGCAAAGAAAATGTCTGGCCTAGTATTCACCAAATACGTCAAGGATCCAATCAACTGCTTGTACAGGGATGAGTCTACTGGATCAGAATCAAAATATCTCAAATTCCTCAAATTTGTTACCATGGGAGTTGTCATGGATTTGTAATCCATCATCCCAAACTTCTAAAGGATGTTTACAACATACTTCCATTGTCCTAGGAAGACTTCACCATGCTTATGTCATACTTATAATCCCAAGTAGTAGTGCATGAGACCAAGATCCTTCATATCAAATTTTGTGGCTAGCTCCTCTTACACTAAATAATGAGAGGCTTTGTACCTATTAGGCACAAATCATCAGCATATAATAGTAGAATCACAGGTGCATTATTCACAACTTTGTAATAGAGATTTGGATCGGCATGACTCTTGGAAAATCCAATTCTTGTCAAGTAGATATCAATATGTGCATACCAAGTCTTGGAGCTTGATTGAGTCCATACAAGGCCTTCTTCAATCTGCATACATGGATTTCTCTTGGGTGTACCTCAAAACCTTGAGGTTTCTCTATGTATACCTCTTCCTCAATTACTCCATTGAGAAAGGTGGTCTTTACATACATCTGATGTAAACTCCAACCCATGGATGTTGTTATAGATATGATGGCTCTAATAGATTTATATCTAGCAACCGGAGCAAACTCTCATCATAATCTTCTCCCTCGTGCTGGGAGAAACCTCTAGCCACAAATATTGCCTTGTATTTATCGATACTTTCATCCACTGCATGCTTTATCTTGTAAACTAATTTAGGCACAATTTTCATATATCATTTTTCATGATTGATATTCTTCCATTACATCTTCCTTCTATTCTTTCTGCTTGACTGCTTCTTCAAAGGTGGAGGGTTATGTAACTGGAATATGGTTTTAACTTCTTGCTTCTCTGAAAGTTCTATATGGAGCACCATACTTCTTTGCATGATCTCACGAGCTCAATTTGGTCTTCTCTTCTTAGTATTATCTTGGCGTAGATCTTTGTGGTTCCGCCATGTCTGATACAACATTCTTACATAGTAACTTATTTGGAACGAACAAATACATCCTCATGGTATCCTCCATCAAATCTTGTAAGATAACTTGCCCAAGACAAGAAAAATAAAAGTATTTCCAGTATAATAGCATTTTCATAAGAACATATCTATGGTAAAAAGAATTAATAACAATTTTATGGTGATCATCATAGTATGACCAAGATGACCTTCCCAGGAGAAAAACAAGAAATATCTCTCTAGAGGAGATGCTAGTTCATTTTGCAAACAAGTACAATAAGCATCTATATAAATAGTAGTATTCACATGCTATCAAGTATTCATTACATCTAGCAGTAATAGAACCTTTCAAATACTGCTTTCACAATTTGTAATGTAGCAACTATCAACCTTGGTATGTGCAAATTTGAAACTTATCAATTTAATCAAACCTAGAACCTGAAGCCTCAATTGTTGTGGAGGGTGTTCTTATTCCTTTGAATGCATCGAATCCAAGATTTTCTTGGACAAGGTCTCTAGTACAATCCATGCAAACACACTCATGCTTTTCTAGAAGATATAACTTGAACGACATATACAAGTGCGTACCTTTGAAATCTTTGTAGCATCATCCAACTTCTCTTCTAATCTGAAACTAGATACCATATTGACAAGGAGAGGTTAGAAACTAAATCAAAAGGTTCAATGATTATAACAAGCTAGAAACTCTAAAATTTCAATTTTGACCACATAATCAATTTGACCAGAAGTTAACCTTTGACTTTGACTTTGACCAGTCAACCTTTAACTTTGACCAGTCAAACTTTGACTTTGACCAAAAATTTAAACCTGGCATTTTTTCTAGTTGAGGGTACCAAGAGGTGTGCTAGGCTAGGGTGTACTAGAATGTCAAAGAAATATGCCAAATGTTTACTATAGGTGCTCGAACAAATAGGCTAGGGTTTGTTGTTGCTACAAAACCTGACTGCAACCGTTGTTATAATGAGCTTGACAATGAACTTCCCAATCTACCTTCCAATGGTTATAATATTTGAAGATAGTGTGGGCCAATAACCCGTTAAAATAATTGATGTGCTCATTTTACCATAGACAATATCACAATATTGTCACCCAACCATAGGCACACAGCCACGCTCGAGCACCTTTAACCTTTGACAGAATTATTTTTGAAAGCCATACTAGAACCAACAGATAAACCCTAGCTACTAACTACAACAACAACTCAATACAAGTACAGTGCTACTTTTCCAAGGGTAGCGCATAAGAGAGAGTCTCCATATCCACATAACAAGTACCATACACAATTGCAGCAGTTGCAGCCGCACTACTCTCTCAAACGTGTGCCATACTTAGCTAGTACATCACCAAGAATATCACCAAGAGTATCACCAAGAATATCATCAAGAGAATCACCAATAATATCACTTGATAGCACTAGAGAGAGACCAAGACCAAGATATGACCATATGTCCTTAATCCTCCTTGCAGCTGCACTGTAGCTCTCCACAAGACTTGCGCTCTGACTAGGTGTACAAATGAGCTAAAACGTCCTCTATTGATATTAATCTATCCAGTGGCTTTTCTAGCTGGGCCGACTTGAATTTCTGGTAATTATATTTTTTGTTTATCTTTTTCATGTGAAGCTGACTTGTCTTTCAGGAAGACAATATTCTAATATTATTTATTCTTCTAGGTCAACTTGTCTTCTAGGGTTTTCACACATACGTTTAGGGTTTCCCTTGCTTCCAGAATATTCCATTCTAGTCAAAGGTTACACATGGAGATTAATACCTTTTGCAGCTACTGTAACATCAAAAACAAGTTCATGAGGTATAAAAGGATTATTCCTTGAAAGTGATTGCTTTGCAAATAGGGAATCTCATGACAGAGCGTAGGCACAGAAAGAATCTTAAAAATCACCTCTACATTCTTAACACTACCACCTACATATCCATCATTCTCATGTCATTTGGTTGGGCATCGATTTCGAAATGGATTCCCTTCAAATTTTTCATGAATAATGCTCAAATTTGACACGAAAATGTGCACCCAAGACAGATAGATGGACATACATGCAAGTAGAAGGGCACAGACTAGCAGGAAGACAAAGGGAAAAAGTGTTTATGCACTAGAATGAAAAATCCACTATGGAAAACTACCATAGGATAATTAGGATAATTAATACTAAGAACTATATGCTATGATACCGCTTTTAGATGCACACGAATTAGGATAAATGTGGAATGCAACTTCATTAATATGATATAGATATAAATACATCATTATGATCTTTGGATTCATCTTCCAAGAGGTATATAGGACTCGCGATGACGGTTCACATCCGTGACATTTCATATTCCTTCACTTTAGTAAGCTTAACAGATTACATTTTCAACAGATCCAAGCATTGTAGGTGTGTAGTGTTAATTTAGTATGTATATTTTGGATTTGAAGTGTCATGCAAAACTACTACTATTTTTTTCTACCTTTCCATTGGTAGGATATCATCATATGAGTTTTTTGTTTTTCATTGCATTGCTAATTCTATATTTATATCTATATAACCATGATTTGTACCAAAATTTTAATCCATATACTCATGATATAAGAAAGTTGATGATTATATTGGAAATCATATTTTTTTGCTTCTTTGCCAATATATATTATGTATTTTGACATAGATTATAAAACATGTGTTTGTGTAGCTGAAAAAGGGTAATTCAAAATGACGTTTATTAGTCTAGTCAAGCACCTTAATGATGATTTTCTTGATCTCAACAAGGATGCACATAGTTTGGAACTATGAAATGTATCTTTTTATGAAATCGTTTATGGACATATGCTAAAGTTTCTTCTCATATTTGTGGTTATCCTCATCTAGGTATGAAAATATAGAATATATGACAAGTATTTTCTTGTCAAATGGGATAGGATTAATTTTGAAAGGGATGAAGAATATAATTTTGTTGGAATTAATATTCCACATACCTCCTTTCTTTTGTTGCAAAACATACTAGTTATTGTTAAGAGATACTTGTTGAATAACAATATCTGATAGTGATATTTTTTACAATGACAAGGGTATGTGTTAAGACATGGAGAGGTTGAGGATGAGTGACAATGCTTCAGGCACTCAGTATTTAGAAGTTATTAATCAATGAAATGTGTAGGCCTACTTCTAATTACAATTATTTATACCATAAGTAGATGAATGTTATGGAGTATATTGTGTTGTTAAATGTGAAACTTATTCATATATATTCTTGTCACTTTTATGCTCTCTTAATCTAGTTATAATGTCATTCATGTATATATAGTCTTGTCACTTGTATGATCTATTAATTTAGTTATAATGTCAGTGCATATGCCATCAATATTGTGGTCTTTATCTAGTGATTATTTTAAAGTTCAACATGTTTTGTGTGTCTTCAAGTTTCTTACAGGCTACAATTGACAATATCTATAAGAATGCAAATTAAATGAATGCACAAGGTACAATTCAAACTATTGTGATGCGCAAAATATATATCTTGGAGAATGAAAACTAATTGAATGAACAAGGTACATTTCAAAATATTGTGATGCACAAAATCATTCCTAAAATATTTGGGATTGGTTGAGATTATAATGGGATAGACAATAATAACTACAAAATTTTCTAAATTTGTACAGTGTACTTGCATGTTTGTTTCCAAAAACATGAAAGAGTGATTAAGGATCTTGTGTGAGGATGAGATGAATAGAATATATATACTCAAGAAATGTACTATTCATGCAATTATTTCATTCATTGTAATTTTCTATTTAAATTTAAATTCATGGTGCAATATCCAATTAGTGAAATTATTCATTGTAAAATATGCACTGAAATTATTTCTTTAAAGCATTTTTACTTTTTTTTTCAACTTGATTTTGAAATTATGTAGTAGACGGATTTATGCACAAAAGAAGATAGTAAGAATTCACCATGATTTGAGGTGGACTACTGCATGTATTGTGCTTGTATGACTCTTCACTAATGCAAAACTATGGATACTTAAAATTTTATAGTTATTCATAAAATGATACGCTTATTGAAATAAAAGATCCTCACTTGAGTTACCGATTCAAATGGGGTTAAAGTTTATATTGCCTTTACACCATCTTCAAATTCCAGTTAATGGATACTAGAATTGAGGGGGTAAACTCTCATGAAAATAGTGGATTGTAACCTTTTTACTCTATATGCATGGTTTCAATATTTTGTAATTGTCATTTTTAGATCAATATAAAAATGGTGTTAGGAAGACAAAATGGCAGTGGCAACTAGCAAAATTAAGTGGGAAAAGTATAAACCCATGCTATAGAAAAAATGAATAATAAAAAATTTCCTTAATCCATTTGAATCCATGATATTAGGTTTGAGATATTTCTTAATAAACATGCTCTCTTCATTTCGCTAATAAGAAATAACATAAATCCATATATTGTGAGAACCATAAGCAACGAGCTCAATTATTGTATTCATATGAATATAAAGGCTTTTTAATAAGTGTTGACCAAACCATTTCAATATTTTTTATTTTGTAAAACAATGTCCGAGAACAATGGAAGGGTAAGGGCAAAGGCTTTTAGTGAGCTACAAGTCTAAGGCTCACAATGTATACCACTTTTGCATGTTCAAAAATAAAAATAAATAAACATACTTTTCACCCAGTTTACTCTTTAGATCAAATTTACCAAACTCAACACTTGAGAAAAACTTAATGAACGTTAAATTTTTTGAAAAAAAAATTACATTTGAAAAATTAAATGTGTGTGGATATGTATGTGTGTATCTAAGAAAAAAATCATACTTTTTATTTCCATAATATAACCAAAAGTACATTCCAAAGGCGATAACACTATGATGAACAAGACTCTTACTAAAAAGAAAGTAGTCAACATTTACAATATTCCTCAAATTGCTTAACAACAACATGAATTACCTCTTTCGGTCTTTTTTCAAAATGTTCAAAAAAAAAACATCTCTAAGTGATAACTATCAGTCTATAATCAATGAAGTTGCAACGGCAAGGAAAATTATAAGACTATGAAATTTCTCTCCAGTCGAGCAACCACGTGAACATCTTTGTGTTCTTCATTGATGAGTGTGTTCTCCGAAATGCGTAAAGCCTCCTTGGATAAGGAGTCTGCCTACATATTGAGCTCATGGAAAACATGTGAAAAAAAAATCCCTTGAAACATAAGTGAGATTACTCTTAGCTTATTTGCAAGTCGTAATAGACCGAGGTTCCCAATCTACACCATGTCCTGCATCCACATAATGACTAGTTCTAAATCACCAAATATTTTTAATTGTTGAACATTTTTATTTGCAACACATTTAAGTAATGCATAGAGTGCACTAAATTCACCCAAATTGTTTGTTCTAACTCCCAAGTTTTCCTTGCCAACTATATAATAATTTTCCTATAAAAGAAGTATAAACCCCGCACTATAGATAGGAGTATCACCTTGGCATCCTCCATCAAAACAACCCCATGGAATTTCCTTTTTGATCAGGACCTATACAACAGGACGGGGAGGTTTCAATTTTGTTGTGGATTTGTAAGAGTCAAAGAGAGCCAAAACCTGTGAAGCGGTATGCAAAGGAGGAGAGTGCTTATCCTTGAACAACTTGGCATTATGTGCTGACCAAATTCCCCATGCAACCAAAATGGGAAGAGATTTTAAAGTATTAAGACTACTTGAACTAAAATAGACCTTTGAGAATTCCTCTATATATTGATTGTCCCAAAGATGTTGAATGTTCAAAAGATCCTTAATGTGCCTCCAAATCATTCTAGTGAATGAATAATCCAAGAGCAAATGATGATTGGACTCTGCATCAACACCATGGAGAAAAAAAAAAACATGGACCCTCTACATTTCCTTTCTAAATCCTATCCCACATTAAAACATGGTTTTTCAATATCAACCAAAAAAAGAGAATACCTTTCGTTGAGGCCTTTATTTTCCATATTTTTTATACCACCAAATATTTTCTCCCATGTGTGCCTCCTGTATAGATTGATACCCTAATTTCACATAGTATTGACCACCTGTGGGATGAAAGAACCACACCAACTCATCATTTCCTTCATGTAGTCTATTATGGGCTTTGCGTAGCTCTAGGATAAGCATCTACCAATGATGATGTCGATTCTCATCCATACCAATCTCCTGGGATGATAACCAACCTTGATACAAATCCATATCCATGTCCAATGCTCAATTATGAATCTTGAGTATGACTCTTGCATCTAAGTAAAACCTCTAAGTATGACTCCCACATCTAAGGAAAACCCTTGAGTATTACTCAAAGTGAGTTGGAATGTGAATCTTGTTGGCTTGATGCAATTTCCTCAATGAGATCAATCGAACTTGAGAATCCAAATCAACTCAACCAACTCTGTTGACACTACCTAGAAGTTTACATCAACAAGCTACACGAGGTAATCGTGTTTTTATTTACTTCAAACTAGCATAGAAAGAGTAGAAATGTGTCAAATATGAGAAAAAAATTGTTATTGTGAACATGCCACCATCTTGTTGTTCATTCTAAAACATATATTTTTTAATCAAAAGTAAACTCACGCCCTCCAAGGAAAGACATCTTTTCTCTTCACCAAGTACAACCGAGGGTTTCATTTCAAAATCTTAATCTCTAAATATCCAAGAGATGAAATCCTAACTATAGTCTTCAAGTTGCTCCAAGAAGCTCAAGAAACCCTAGCAACTCCAAGAGATATAGAAATCAAGTACAAAAGAAGATCCAATAGAGAGAGGAAGATCGGTGCACTCCACTTAGTCACATATCTAACATGAGTGATCAAGAATGATGAGCGATTGAAAAACCCTCTCCTTCATCTATGTATATAAAAGGTAAGGAATGCCAATAGTACATGTGTGGGCCTATTCCTTTACAAGGAACATACAATAACACAAGTAGGCTCACACATGATGAGTGTTACACTCCAAGGGTGCACATTTCAAGATCCGAGGTGATGTAATCTACAAACAAGGATATGAATGCAAGGGAACTCCATGAGGTGTGTCCAATGCTCCTCCTACAAGCCTCCAAAGACTCCAACAACCCTCATAAGCCATGTACTCCATTGTGTACCCTCCCCCTACATGAACAATGTCACAACCTAGGCATCCTTAAGCCAACTTCAAGCATCCAATCTACCCTAAGTTGTCTAGGACCCAATTCCCTCCCCCAACATGCAAAACATTCCTCCTCCCATGCAGATCATTCTCCAAGCAAGTGACCATCTCCATGTGTCCATCACGTAAAACATCACCAAAGTTGTTTGGAGATCTCCAATTCCCCAGGGAATAATATCATGCAAGCACCAACTAAGGTCAAGCAAGCACTAAGTAAGCCATCTCTAATGTGAAAATCCATAATGGACAACCTCCCATGTGAAAATCTATCACAGACCATCCAGAGGCTAATCATACACCACATACCCCAAATCTCATGAACCACCCCTAAGAATGGTGTAAATACTTTCGAAGTAACCCCAAAAGCTAACTCTCCCTCTTTAAGAAGAAATTGTTATCACAAACACTTGTCAACTCCCTATGCAATTCCACCAACCCTACCACCTAAAAATATGTACCTTTTGTAGTCCAAGAATCAACCCTTGTCTCTTGAAAAGGAATTGTCACCCATGCCATCACAACATCTCAATTCTCCAAAGAAGACTGACCACTTATGATTACGAAGGAACATAACCATGGATCATAAGCAGCTTTCCAAAACCCAACATCCTCCGAGTCAACCTTATGGGCCAAAGTCTCTGAAAACTACATCATGAGTTGTCCAACACATCCTTTAAAGATAATCATATCTCCATACAAGACCAAGACATGTTGATCACATCTATCAATGTCACAAATATAGAAATATACACCAATCAAGTCA
>JASDQU010242796.1:54801-65320 GCA_032191745.1 Picea mariana
CCCTCCAGAAAATCCCTCAAACTGATGGTCCTCCCCCTTCTGAAGCACTATATGGAGATGGGTTGAGACTAGAATGGTGTGGAGGAGTCTTTCATCCCCGAGACCAAGCTGCGGAACAAGGTGAGTGGATATTTCACCACTGAGTTGCTCACAGGGGTTTGTACAGCAAACCCCCAAACTGAATGCTCAAAAGCAATAGCAAATGCTAATCCAAAATTAGAATGAATAATAGGTGCACCCCAGCCTCTTACTTATACTTCTCCTTCTATATCTCTGTTGAGTTAGGTTAACTCCCAGGGTTAATCTTCTATTTTTCTGTTGAGTTATCTTTTACTCCTTTATCCTTTTCCTTTCTTAAGTCAACTTAAAAATATAACTTTTAACTTCTTGACTTTTCCCCCCTCAGTGTTAGACTATGACCTAGTGGGGGTGCCCAGGCCACTGAGTCTCCTCATCACCTCTCTAAGAGGTGGGGGACATTACACATTGTGTACCCTCCCCCTACATGAACAATGTCACAACCTAGGCATCCTTAAGCCAACTCCAAGCATCCAATCTACCCTAAGTTGTCTAGGACCCAATTCCCTCCCCCAACATGCAAAACACCCCTCCTCCCATGTAGATCATTCTCCAAGCAAGTGACCATCTCCATGTGGCCATCACGTAAAACATCACCAAAGTTGTCTGGAGATCTCCAATTCCCCGGGGAATAATATTATGCAAGCACCAACTAAGGTCAAGGGAGCACTAAGTAAGCCATCTCTAATGTGAAAATCCATAATGGACAACCTCCCATGTGAAAATCTATCATAGGCCATCCAGAGGCTAATCATACACCACGTACCCCAAATCTCATGAACCACCCCTAAGAATGGTGTAAATACTTTCAAAGTAACCCCAAAAGCTAACTCTCCCTCTTTAAGAATAAATTGTTATCACCAACACTTGTCAAATCCCTATGCAATTCCACCAACCCTACCACCTAAAAATATGTACCTTTTGTAGTCCAAGAATCAACCCTTGTCTCTTGAAAAGGAATTGTCACCCATGCCATCACAACATCTCAATTCTCCAAAGAAGACTAACCACTTGTGATTATGAAGGAACATAACCATGGATCATAAGTAGCTTTCCAAAACCCAACATCCTCCGAGTCAACCTTATGGGCCAAAGTCTCTGAAAACTACATCATGAGTTGTCCAACACATCCTTTAAAGATAATCATATCTCCATACAAGACCAAGACATGTTGATCACATCTATCAATGTCACAAATATAGAAATATACACCAATCAAGTCATCGATCCTATAGTACCAAGCTCGTGGTAAAGGTAACAACCCATGTGAGGCTACCAACATCTTGTGAACATGAGAATCCCACTAATGCACCTCAAAACATACACCAACTTAAATAACCTAAACTAGGTCAACTCCCTCATCTCGAGAGAATCCTGAAGCATTTGTAACATCATGGGAAACTCCCTCTATCTGAGGGAATCCAACAACCTTGTCCATGTACTCTACAATGATCCCATTAGCTGCAACCATGGAATCATCCTTCATCAAGGTATCACAACTCTCCTCCTCAAAGACAATTGTAAGGCTCATAGATGGAAGAAACCAATGCAATATAACTAGCATATCTCCCATGTGGTATACTCATACTCATTGAAGACATCTACGCTCCTGCATGCTCTCAAATGAACTCAAATATAGAAAGATTATCCAGCCTCTCACTAAAATGTGCAAGTGCCACTAGATTAACAAGTAACTTGTAAAGGCCACCCTCTCTCACCCATCTAGCCAAAGTCCTCAAACTAGCTAGACTACAATTATTTATCGTGCATTTGTGCCCCTCAAATGCAAGTCTCCAATATGCATCTATCATACAAGAAACTAAAATAAGATTCTTCTTCAAACTAGGAACAAAAATAACATCACTCAACTCAAGAAAATCACTTGAAGGCATCTGGAAGGAAATGGATCCAGTTCCTCTCACAAGATAAGTGGCATCATCAACAAGTTCCACACTCATGCCTCCTCCTTGCTTCTGAAACCTGTAGAATAATGACATGGCATATGTCTTTAAGCTCCACTTTGCACATACCATCCAACACTAGACACAGTGTAAGAGGACAAGAAATAGGTCATGGAAAAATTAGTCTCAAACTGAGAGGGATCCTCCTCTAAAGCTACCATATCCCCAACTGTGACTTGCTCCATACCCTTTCCCTTCTTCACAGGGCATTGGTTGGAATAATGTCCCATATTATGAAATAAAAAACACATCACCTTACCCAAGTCCTTCTTTCTTGTATATGTACATTCCTTCTCCTTGCATCCTTTCTTGCTACCATTTTCACCTTCCTTGCAAGACCAATCGCATCTACTTCCCCTTATTGCTCCAAACAAGATTGCAATCTAATTTCTTCTTGCACAATATCAACCCAAATCTTTGAAAAATTTGGCAAGGTATCTCAAGCACAAACACCTTAAACAAAAGGCATCCATAAATGAACAAATCCATTTAAGGCAATGGTCACAACCTCCTAATCCTCCACCTTTGTTCCAATGGTATCCAATTAATCTTTCAATTTAGTGATCGTGGTCAAGTAGCTCACCACAACATTTTTCTTACTCATATGAACAACTGAAAGTTGATTTCACAAGAGCATCTATCAAGAAGCATAGGAGTTTTGAAATAAATCAACCAATGCTTCAAAATTTTTATTTTTTATTGTCTTATCTACAATTGAGATGTAATGATCATTCACACTAGAATGAAAAATGATTCTCTTCACCTTGGCTTCCTTCTTTTGATGAGTGGAAAACTATGTTGGATCAGTATGTTCTAGAATCACTTTCAATACATACCCTCGAATATTGGCTTCCTCCATAAGTAATTGAAGCTTGAACTTCCATGGAACAAAATTGGAAGCTTCATCCAACCTATCACACTCTCTAAGGCTAAGAGTCATCTTATACATCTTAAACAAGTCCTCAAGTGCACAAATCAATAATATATGAATTAGAAAAAACCCTTTCTAGGGTCAAAGCACTTCTCCCTAGAAACCTAGGGTATCACATCCAACAACCTCAAATAAGTTCAAGCACCTCTCCCAGATGATATTCAGCTAAAATACAAACTCCCTCTTTCACCTAGAGTGATCTTAAACACAAACTCTCTGATTCCATGTAGAAATTTCTCACAAATGCAACAATTAATACAAAATATAAATTTCACCTTTAAACAATAGGTTTCCTGGATCTTAACCCTGTGAATTTTCAATGTTATGAAATATTAACAAAACAACAATAACAACAAACTATATTTCAACTTTTAACAACCCAATTCCACTAGGAAATTCAAGAGAAAAAATACCAATGTGTTCAAATAAGTTCCATCCCTCAAGGTCAATCTTATCATACATATAATATAACTAAAAGCACTTATAAAAACTGTAAATACAACAACAAATCTGCCCTTATATTCTTCAATTATAATTATATATCATTTAACATATTCACCCTTAACTTATGTCAAATCAGCAAGACATACAGTGATGGAAATTACAAACAATGAAGAATATAGATCACCAAAAATCATTTTTGCATTTTACACAAGTATTGGACACCAGGAAACTTCATTAATATGCATAAAGATGAAGTTCATGAACATACATGTCCTTATCACACGATTAGTACAATATTCTAGCTCTCAAAAACCCTAACTAGGGAAAAACAATGAAATCCCTAGCTCACACCAAGGAGATCCAACAAGCATACATCACACAAGCATGTCCTCCAAGGCACTACGTATACTCTTCTTCTTCTCTTCACCAAATATAACCTAGGGTTTGATCTCAAAACCTTAATCTCCAAATCTCCAAGGGATGAAATCCTAACACTAGTCTTCAATATGCTCTAAGAAGTTTAAGAAACCCTAGTGACTCGGAGAGAGAGAGAGAGAGAGAGAGAGAGAGAGAGAGAGAGAGAGAGAGAATGATTAAGTACAAAAGAAGTTGCAAGAGAAAGAGGAAAACTAGTGCACTCCACTTGGTCACATCTATAACACAAGAGGGATCAAGAATGATGAGTGAATGAAGGACTCTCTCCTTCCTCTATATATATGAGAGGNTGAGAGAGAGAATGATTAAGTACAAAAGAAGTTGCAAGAGAAAGAGGAAAACTAGTGCACTCCACTTGGTCACATCTATAACACAAGAGGGATCAAGAATGATGAGTGAATGAAGGACTCTCTCCTTCCTCTATATATATGAGAGGTAAGAGACGCCAACAATACATTATGGGCATGTGCCCTTACAAGAAACTTACAATAACACATGTAGGCTCACACATGTGGAGAACTACATTCCAAGGGTACACATGTCAAGGTCTAAGGTGATTTCATCCACAAGCAAGGCTCCAAATGAAAGGGCCCTCCACAGTGCATTCAACGCTCCTCCTACAAGCCTCCAAAGACTCCAAAAATCTTCCTAAGTTATGTACTCCATTAGAACCACTCCCCTTTCATGAGCACTATCGCACCCTAGGTATCCTCGATCCAACTCCAAGCCTCCATGCAAGCATCCAAGCTGCCTTGTGTTGTTTAGGGCCCAATTCCCTCCTCTAGTATGAAAAAAAATTCTTCTCCTATGCATGGTGTTTTCCAAGAAAATTTCCATCTCCATGTGGTCATCATGTAGAACATCACCAAACTTGTTTGGAGATCTCCAATACCCTAGGGAAGAATATCATCCAAGCACCCAACTGAGGTCAAGCAACAACTAAGTAAGCCATCTCCAATGTGCAAATTCATCATGAACCATCTCCCATGTTCAAATCCATCATGGATTATCCAAGGTTTGATCATACACCATGTACCCCAAATCTCATGAACACCCGTAAACATGGTGTAAACACTTTCAAAGTAATTGTGAAAGCTAACACGACTTTAGCTTTAACTACTTTCCAAATAGAAAGTAGTGGCCTTGCATCGTATTGGTAAGATATTTCCATAAGTCAAACAATGAAGTCTACTTAAATTCCAAAATTTTATTTTTAAGTCAACACATCTTATGAAACTTGAAATTCATTCTTCTTTATAAATATAAGAGGATAGGTTGCTTCTGCCAAACCAATCTTCTAGCAATTTAAATTTTACATAGGACTACACATATACAAATAGTATGTAATATACCTAACAGATTCTCACAAAAATAATTTTGGATCTTTTGTAGGTGAAGGCATAAATAATATTTCCAAATGAAAGGCATTAGCAATTCCACTAACAATCACCAAGGAAAAAGGCATTACTCACATTCAAGTTATGGGGGATTCAAAACTAGTAATAAAATGGGTAAGTGAAGTCGTTGGGATGCATAGCCTCATCTTGAGACCATTGTATGAACAAGTAAAGAACATTGAATGTTTCTTCTCAGACATCTCATATACACACAACTACATATAGCACAAAATGGACACAGACACACCAAGGGAAAAAGAATTAGCACTTCTACTAAGAATCACCAAGGAAAAAGGCACTACTCACATTCAAGTGATGGGGGATTCAAAACTTTCAAAACTGGTCATAAAATGGGTAAGTAGAGTTGTTGGGATGAAGAACCTTATCTTTAGACCATTGTATGAACAAGTAAATAACATGGAATGTTTCTTCTCAAACATCTCATATACACACATCTACAGACAACAAAACATGGAAGCAGACACTTTCCAAGAAAGCATTGGAGCTATCAGAGGGTACATGGGAGATTAATGAAGAGAAATAAGGGGTATCTCTATCAGATTCCTTGATATTGTATGTCATCAAATTTCATCTTTTTGTAAATTAAGAAGTGTAAAAGTTCACTTGTGTAAAATAGAACATACTATAACTTTTCTCCAAAGCAATAGAACATTCTTAAAAAAATATCAAACCATGTGTAGATCTGTTGGTCTAATCATAATATAGGATAGCCTTACATTTAGGTACTAATCAACTATACACACCACATATAGAAGAAGTATCGGCTTCAATCATTCATTTTTCAATTCATTTAGTCCAGCATAGCTTCATCTTATGGCGTTGACTAGCTGTTCTACGAAATGGCTTTTTTCGTCGTAATCTGGCGATATAAATTTACACGAATCACTATTTTTGTTGTTCAAAATCCATTTCTGAATGCAGAAATGGATTCAACTTGCTGAAAAACTCTCGGGGCACTCGGATTCTACAGAAATAATCACTCAAATCTACGAATCCAACAATTTCTCGTCGGATTTCGAGTAAATATCCCCAGAAAAAATCATCATTTCGTAGAACCTTTAACCTACGGCTCATCTTATAGCCACAAGTTTAGCTTTTGTTGATTTCCACATAGCAAGTAATAGCAAAGATGTTTCCATAGGTCAACATAAATGTTTCTATTTAATCCAACCTTTAAATTTTGGATAGGAGCACTATGCATATCTAGAAAACAACAACAAAATCTCATCTACAAACTTAAATTCAAAGAAAAAAATTTTAATTAATTAATAACAGGTTGTGAAAATCACATAGGGAAGTATGCATGTAAACATTTTTTCCAATTAATATAAATGCTTTCATATTAATATTTTTCCCAAAAACATAACAATTGCAACAAAAAATCAGCAATTAAAAAAATTAGCATGTTCCATGATGTATACTTATTTGATCTATAAAGTAATATATGCAACATTTCTTTAAAAAAAAAATCATAGTAAAACAAAACAGAAAATAAATGTAGCAAAATAGATTATACATAAACCACAAAAAATTTTAAATATTGCAACAAGACACTTTAAAAAAACTAACAAGATTTTATAGATATTGAAATCGTGATTTCTCAAAAACAAATCAATGGGTCTTACCCATTCTAGAAGCGAAATAAGGTATTCCACCCTCTCACAAATAAGTGTGCAAGTCATGCAACAAAATCATATATCAATACACAAGTAGACATACCAAGAAAAGATATAGATAAAGTGGAACAAGAGGGCAATAAGTGAAATGTCAAAGCAACAAAATATCATGGAGTTGCAAAGTAACACCTCAAAACCTCTTATTGGGTGTCTCTTAGATTAGCAATTAAAACTTAATTGTGCCATCATCACTATTATCTGAACATCAAGAAGTGTTTTGGAATATGACAAGATGTATCACAAATCCTCTGACTTGGTTTATGAATTTTGAAAATATTTTAAAGATCACTTGAAGTGAATTTTGACAAAATTTTAGAGTTCACTTGAAATAAAACTCAACCTGCAAGATAGTCTTAAACTTTGTTCAGTCACTAAATTTGTTTAAAAAAGAAAAAATTGTTAAACTCAACCTGCAAGATAGTCTTAAACTTTGTTCAGTCACTAAATTTGTTTAAAAAAGAAAAAATTGTTTTCAATGATGACAAGGTATATTATTGAAAAATATTCATAGATGCAATATGAGATGAATGCCTTGGTATAGTGGTGATTAAGCTCGACTTTATGGTCGTTAAGTCATTTATGAGTCACCCTTACTGGGCTATTATAACACACATTGGTTGTTAGTTTGTTAACTTAGTAGTCATTTGGTGAACATTAATGTCACTGATTGTACACCATTAGTGGGTCATTAATTTGCCCACAATGGTTATTAGGGTTAGCTAATCTAGCGCTAGCACCTATAAATGTAGTTCTCACCACAATTGTAGTAACTCGAGTGTATATGCATTCATTGATTATTTGGGTGGGTGGGTAGTCAATCCCTGTGAAAGATGACTCTCCCAACAATGAAAAGGAGGAAAAGGAAAAGAGAGCTTGATTATTTGGGTGGGTGGGTAGTCAATCCCTGTGAAAGATGACTCTCCCAACAATGAAAAGGAGGAAAAGAGAGCTGAATAGATCCGAACCCCCGCAAAAACTAGTATTTTGACGTGATACTATGATAGTTGGGCTCGTCCTCCATCCACAGTTTGTTTGATGCTCATATGAGCGATTTTTTTATTTTATTTTATTACAGATCTGCCGAACGTGATTCTTCTGGGCTTCTAACAGCAATCTGCCTCACCATATATATTTTTGGGTGCTGCCACAGTTCACTCCGTGCATTTCAGCTTGGCCTGCATGTCTGTTTATTATGCCAGTGTTTTTCAGAGCCATACTCGACCCTCCTACAGCAAGCCCGCTCTGTCTGTGGGCTGCAGCGAGCCCAATCTACAAGCCTAATCCTGCTGTGATTCATCTCTGCTCAAGAATTATTCCATCTGCTACAGACCTAACTCAGTAAATTTCAGCACAAATTTCAGATTTGTGTAAGATCTGCAATTTCAGAGGCTTTAATGGTTTATGCATTGTGGAGTGGTTGGGTTCTCCAATCAAATTGCAGGAGCAGATTTACAGATGCACATTTTCCAAAGCCCTAAGATTCCAGACTCACAACTCTGTGTATGTGATTTTCCAGAAATTTTCTAGTCTTTTTGAGTTGTTTCGGGTTATGTAACTTAGCAAGCTGCAATTTTCTCTCACTGATGACTGATCTGACAATATGACTGAGGTGTAATGTTCGTTCACCATCATGACCTGTTTTGTGCATGCATTGACAACCTTATGCTTGTGAACTAAACAAGGTATCAAGGCTATTCACATAATTTGGTTTTATTTAATTTGGTGTGACAAATATTTTCTGAAATGTGAATGACAAGGGTAAAAATGAAAAAAGTAAATATTATGATAAGGAGGATGAGTTGAATTTTTTTTCCTTGGAAAATATAAAGGTCACTTTAACCTTTTGAGGAGGAATATTATTCGTTTTTCCCAAGGTTGATTTGGAAGAGGGGGGCAAATTATTTTGGGCACACGGGGGCCTTGCACTTTGTGTGCGGGCCAAACACCAAGTGACATCCTGAAAGTTGCACAGTACATTTCTTCTTGATCTTCTTCCACTATGGCTGATAGTTGATGATGAATAACAATCACTCCTTCAAAACACCAGAAGGGGAGAGAGAGCAAGAGAGAGAAGAGAAATCAAGTTGCTTCGCTGCTGGATGCTATTGCTAAGTTTCTTCTTGATCTTTTTACACTATGATTGATAGTTGATGAGGCATAACAATCACTCCTTCAAAACACCAGAAGGGGAGAGAGAGCAAGAGAGAAGAAATCAAGTTGCTTCGCTGCAGGATACGATTGCTAAGTTGCAGCCTGCTGATACTGGACTTTAAGGAGCAGGCTGATTGTTTGCATGAAACTAATACATCACTACAAGATGAGGTCAGTTTCTTGCAAGACTCTGTTTCCCAGCTTCATGAGAAGGCTGTTCCAATTTCAGAAAAAATGTCCATCTTTTTGACAAGCATCAAGACCCAAAAACTGATTATGATCTCCTGCATCAGCAATTGCACAAGAAGGACAATACCATCTAGGATTTGTGGTGCCTCAATCAAGACCTTGTGCAAGAAGTAAGTGTTTTGAAGTAGTAAAGGTAATTTTAAAGTTTATCTTAGCAAATTGCAAGTTTCCTCCTATTCGACTTTTGTTTAAGTATGATAAACTTGTGGAGCGTTGGATGCTTTCTATAAATGAGCTTGAAGAAAAGTTCCTGGATGGATCAAAAGAAAAAGATAAACTGCTTGACTGCTTACTTGTTGATGCACATACTACATTTTATCAGATGAATGGTTTCCAAAAGCCCCTTATCAAGGTCTACCTCGACAAAGATCCACACACAAGAGTATCGGCATGCATTTGGGACAATCCCATCCAAAAACATTGCAATGCTATTACCAGTAACCTGGAAGGTCAAATCATGCCAGAAAATTATCAGGAGTTGCGGAAAGGGCACCCACACTAGAACTGCCTTGGGAATGTCCTCCTCGCGGTTGAAGTCCAACATCCAATGATACAAATAAAGCCCTCGTGGGCCCATACAATAAGGACCACTGTGAAATATTAATTCTATGTCCCCTTTAAACTGGAATGAGATAACAATATAGCCACATCAACATAAGAAGAAGCTTAAGGATCCCTTCATTAACTAAAGCCATGTTCTTCCAGCCTTGTTCTTGAACCTTGTGATTCAACCACTGCCCCATAAACTTGTCAATTGGAGCCTTTCTGCAAAGAGGAGAGCCTTACTCCTGGGAGATGGAGTAGTGATTTAGATCTCCGACACTTCTCATAACTTCTTGACAAAATGTGAATGGTCTAGTTGATGAGCTCCATTCTTTACGATCTCAACTAGGAGGGCCTAGAATGTTGTGGATTCTCCTTCAAGCACTAGATTCACAGTCATATGTGCCATGATGGAAGAGTCCGAGAGCAAGTAGGCTTGGCAGCAGGGGTCACAACCCAAGTCACGGGAAAATAATGCCTATTCAAAGCATAATTTAAGCTTAATTAAATGAAGATGAGTTTAATGATGTTGACAGTGCAAAAATTTTGCATAATCTTTTGAACAAGAAGCAAAGTTCAAGGTAGTATCAAAGGCTAATTATGCAAAGTCTGCTTTAGAAGGTTGAAAAAGGA
>JASDQU010242796.1:71671-83437 GCA_032191745.1 Picea mariana
TTAAGCTTAATTAAATGAAGATGAGTTTAATGATGTTGACAGTGCAAAAATTTTGCATAATCTTTTGAACAAGAAGCAAAGTTCAAGGTAGTATCAAAGGCTAATTATGCAAAGTCTGCTTTAGAAGGTTGAAAAAGGATAATTGTCATGTGACTGTTTTGGAAGCCCGAGATAGGGTTGGTGGAAGAGTTTAAACCTTTTATATAGAGCATTCATCACTTTCAGTGGATCTAGGTGTTACTATTATAACTAGTGTCGAGGCAAATATGGCAACAAAAAGAAGACCAAATCCATATGCATTGCTTTGTACACAACTTAGCCTGGACTTGATAGTGCTAAATAGTGACTACCCTTTGTTTGATTCTATGACTAATCAGAGAGAGTTCTTGCCAACTTATATGAGGCACTAGAAACAAAGGGTAAGAGCTTGCTTGATGATATGGTGATACTTGTTGCTCAAAATGGAGATGTAGCAATGCACAAGTCTCTCAATGAAGGTGTAGGGTGTGCCTTGAAAAAGACATACATTACTTGATCAAGCTCTACTAGTTCAAAGTTGGCAAGTTATAAAGCTCTTCATATGGTCCTGACAATGCAAGCATTATTCAAGATTACTTAATGGGAGAATTAGAGGCAATAAGTGCAACAATTGATTCTAGCATAAATATAATTTATGAAAACCAACATAGATCCATCTTAACCTTAGATCTATTAAGCACCAAGAGGGATCAAAAAGAAAACAAACCGCAAACCTCTCAGTGCTTAAAAGTGTTAGTTTTTACTTGTTACATCAATTATTATTCTCTCCCACAGTGGAGCAACATTCGCCTTCAGCAGCAGTAGTCTTGACATTTTCATGGCACACTTAGCAGTGGCAGTGAGGGCAATGTAGTGTGGATGAAAGCACAGCCTAGTTTGCCACTTGAAGGAACTGTTACCCCCTCACATATAGGGGTAAGTAGAGGAGAATTTTTCTCCGTGATCCACATTACAGTCAACAGTTTCGATCATGGCATTCTACATTCTCCATACATAGTTTCCCACAGATGGTTTCCACTCTATGCTCAACTCACTCATATCAGGTCATATGGTGTATGACAAACATGAGGTACCATGTTTTGATACTTCATATCAAGTGATAATATTCAATGTTCGTGGCATGAAAATAGTGATCATGTGTTGAATTAGATTATGAATCATGATGCTTTGAATTTATACCTTTTGCCTTGTTTCACCTCGGTGGTCATCATCATTTCCTAGTCAAGTGTTGTCACTCTTGGGAAAAGTTGTACTACTCGGGGGCTTTGATAGGGGTAATGTGTCCATATCCTAATCCATACATAACACACTCCATCTATCCCATCTTTCTTATCTTATCTTTTGGGTTGGTTGTCATATGTCACCCATAAAGGTTCATGCCTCATAACCCCATGAGAAGAAGGAGCTAGAATGCTCAAGGTTGATGCAACTGTATATATAAAATGCAAAGCAAAGAAAGAAAAAAGAAAATCAAAGCCAAGAACCAAAAAATAATGAGAAGCGTGAGCTTTACCCCCTTGATAAGAGGCCATCGCCCCAAGTCCTATGCAATGAATGCATACCTAACAAAAGGACTTAACAAATCAAAATCAAAAGCCAAAAAAGGTTGAATGGATAAAGAAAAAGGAAAATAGGGGTTTGGAAAGACAAAATGTCTAGGAAAGGGTAACTCATTGACCAAGCATTCCCTCATACAAAGGTGCTAATGAGGATGACTATCATACATACCCTTTCATGACTATGTCATCACCCATGAAGTAAACCCCAAACCATACCATATGCCATTACACATACTCCTTGATGGGTTTTCTTGGGACACACTTCTTCTCCTAGGTATTGGCACACCTAATAGGGGGTGATAATGATCCTCCCATACCTGAACTTTATGAGCTAGTAAGAAGTTTGAAGAGGATACTTAATGTGATCTATCTAGTGGATTTTATATTGACATGACTCACTTTATATATTGTGTTGGTGTACATGCCTTTGACTTTGATGGAGCATTGGACTACATGAGCCCATCCTTGGACGATGCCTTGGTCTTTTGGGGGGCATTGAGGGGCTACTAGCACACTTGATGATGATATGGCACTTGTTGATGAGATGTCACACCTCTTTGTAAAAACTAAAAGGGAAAATATACACATTGAATATGGAATAGAACAGTTGCCCTCTTCATAACAAAAATGAGACAGATAAGAAAGATCTTATTTTATTTCAGCAGAAAAATACAAGACAAATGTAAACTTCTTACAACCCTGTCATACACGACATGGATTCATACTCTTGTAGCTCGTACGGACTGATACAGATCGGGCCTCTCCTTCCCTGCCCGATATGGCCCTTGCTCGGTTATTCCTTACTATCTTGGGTTGTCACTAAATGATCGTGGCCCTACTTGGTCTGAATCTTTGTGCTTTTGTTTGGTTGGGCAGCCACTAGACTCTCATACCAGGCTTTGGTTATCCAAGGCCGCACTGGCTCGACTTGCTCTGTCTTGTGTATGCCCATGCCTCCTTTCATTCTCAACTAGTCTAAGACACTAGGTAACTTACCTTTTTACCTTAGCTTAGGGTTTGTGTGGGCCCTCTATCCATAGGAGATCCCAGCCATTAGATCTATTTCTAGATCAATGGCTAGGACTTAATCTCTTGTTGGGACAACTTAGAATTTCACTTTTCCCTGTATAAGTAAAACTATTCCTCGCTATTTTCTTAACACTCCCTCTTAGTGACGAATGGGTTTTCTACAACACCCAATTTTCCTCGGAAATATTCAAACTTTCCCTTTGGCAGTCCTTTGGTCAGAATGTCAGCAACTTGTTCATTAGTGGGGACGTACTAAAGTTTTACTACCCCTTTTTGTACTCTGTCCCTGATGAAATGGTATCTAATTTTAATGTGCTTGGATCTATCATGGAAAACTCTATTTTCAGATATCTTGATACAACTTTGATTATCATAGTATATTGTGGTGGGATCCAAGTTGTGTCAAAAACATCCACAAGAATCTTTCGAAGCCAAATGGCTTCACAACTTGCTTGACTGGCTGCCATGTACTTAGCTTCTGCTAAACTGAGTGAAACTGATTTTTGTTTTCTGTTGTACCACGATATCATGTCAGATCCTACGCTAAAGCAACAACGAGAGGTACTTTTCCTTTCAGTGGTACTACTAGCCCAATTTGAATAAGAATAACCCACTAGATTGACTTGGTTTCTCTGTAAGTACTGAAGACCAAATTTAATTGTACCCTTCAGATACCTCAATATGTGTTTTGTTGCAACCCATTGTATTTTTACAGGGTCCACCATATGTTGACTGAGAGTGTTGACAACAAAACATATATCAGGCCTACTATTAGTCAAATACATCAAGCATCCAATTAATTATCTGTAGATGGTAGGATTCACCTTTTCTGACTCAGATGAATTTAATTTCTTGAGATTAATAATCATGGGAGTGGTCATGGGTTTACAGTCCTCCATCCCGAACCTTTTGAGAATCTCAATTGCATACTTTCCTTGACCCAGGAAAGTCTCACCCTCTTGTTGCCAAATCTCAAGCCCAAGAAAGTAGTGCATTAGGCCTAGATCCTTCATCTCAAATTCCTTATCCAGATCTTGCTTGCAGGCTGCTATTAGATTTTTTTATCTTGTTAGGAAGAGATCGTCCACATAGAGTACAAGAATGAGGATGTCCCCTCCACTTATAAGGAGATATAGGTTTGGGTCGGCATCACTCTTCATAAATCCAATACTTCGTAAATAGTTGTTGATTCTGGAGTACCAAGCTCTAGGTGCCTGTTTGAAGCCATACAGGGCCTTCTTTAGACGACATACATGACTCGCTATGTCATGAACTTCAAATCCCCTTGGTTGTTCCAAATAGACCTCCTCTTCAATGTTCCCATTGAGAAATGCAATTTTAACATCCATTTGATGTATTTTCCATCCCATTTGGGTGGAAATAGAGATAATTGTACAAATGGAGGTGTATCGAGCTACTAGGGAAAAAGTCTCTTCATAATCCACTCCTTCCTTCCGAGAGAAGCCCTGAGCAACAAATTTGGCCTTGTGTTTGTCAATGCTTCCATTTGCTACATGTTTTATTTTGAATATCCACTTGGAACTTACTATCAATTTGTTTAGTGGTCTGGGTACAATTTCCCACGCATTATTCTTTATTATGGAGGTATATTCCTCCATCATGGATTCCCTCCAGAGCTTCCTTTCAATAGCTTCTTCAAAGCAGGTTGGTTCTGATTCGATCATACTACTCATGAGGGCAGCACATCCTCAATACCTCTGAGGAGGTACACTTGTTCTGACTGAGGTTTTTGGCAACTCTATTTGTTCGTTTGCTTCCTTCTGGAGTTGCTAAGCCCATTTTTTTTTCCTTTTCTTGAAGATGGTCGGTTGTTCTTTCTCTTGTTGTTCCATTGTGGGAAGATCTGTCCCTTCTGATTAGGGATTTTCCTCTTGACTGGGGACTTCAATTTTTGAAATCTCCTTGTCTTGACATGAATTTTAGAGGGCTCTTTCTTCTTCAAACTTTACATCTTTGCGTAAGACAATTTTCTTGGTGGAGGGAATGAATATTTTGTAAGCCTTGGAGGTCTCACTGTATCCAACCAAAATCCCCTTCTCGAATGTAGGATCCAGCTTAGTCCTTTTCTCTGCAGGAATATAGCAGTAGGAAACACAACCAAAGATGCAGAGATGACTGATGTTTGGTTTCCTTCCAGTAAAAGCTTCTTCAGGTGTCACATTTCCCAGAACTTTGTGAGGACTTTTGTTTTGAAGTTAATTGCAGTGTTACAAGCCTCTTCCCAGAGAATTTTAGGGAAATTTTGATCATGCAACATTGCTTTTGCTGCACCGACAATAGCTCTATTCTTTCTCTTTGAGACCCCATTCTGTTGAGGGGTATAAGGAACTATCAGTTCTCTTTTGATTCCAGCCTCAACATAAAACCTTTTGAAGACATGTGAAGTGTATTACCCCCCATTATCAGACCTGAGGACTCTTATCCTCTTTCCAGTTTGAGTTTCAACAAAAACTTTGAATTCTTGAAATTTCTTGAGTACCTCTTCTGAGGTTTTTCTTGTCAAGAAGTAGATCCAGGTCTTTCTAGAGAAGTCATCTATGAAGGTGATGTAGTATCTGAACTTCCCTCCTATGGATAATGAGGACATAGGGCCATAGATATCAGTGTGAATTAAGTCCAGAATGCCCTTGGACCTTGAATCACTCTTGGGTAAGGGTGCCCTTACATATTTTCCTAGAACACGCCCTGTATACACTTCATGGTGTTCTGTAGTGAATGAAGTCATCCTTGTCACAATCTTACCCAGAATTATCAGAGCACCATGTCCAAGGTGAGCTACACACCTATGCCATAGGTCACAGTCTCTGGTGTTGTTGTTGCTTGCTAGTGCATAGTGAGAGTCAAACTATAATTTATACAATTTGTCCTTTCTTACTCCAATGACTTGTTCAGATCCCTCACTCAACCCTATGGGCTTAATGTAGGCCCTTTGATCTTTGAAGGAGACCTCATAACCCTTGTCTTCTAGGGATGACATTGAGACTATATTATTCTTTAGTCCAGGAACATAGAGGACACCTAAGAAGTGGAGAGGCTTACCAGACTCCCTCTCAAACCTTACAGTTCCAACTCCTTTTGGATGATAAGCATAGTCATCACCAAGTAAAATCTTGAACCCAAATTCCTTTCCGCTCAAACTGTTGAAGTAGTGCTTGTGGCCAGTCATATGATTGGATGCTTCATTGTTTATATACCAGTCTTCACTGGTTTGGGTGGAAGAGAGACAGGTCGTGCACACTTTCTCTACCATTTCGTTTGGTGAGAACTGTTCCATTTAACATGGCTCTGATACCATGTAAAAACTAAAAGGGAAAATATACACATTGAATATGGAACAGAATAGTTGCTCTCTTCATAACAAAAATGAGACAGATAAGAAAGATCTTATTTTATTTCAACAGAAAAATACAATACAAATGCAAAATTCTTACAACCCTGTCATACACGACATGGATCTGTACTTTTGTAGCTCATACGAACTGATATGGATCAGATCTCTCCTTCCCTGCCCGATATGGCCCTTGCTCGGTTATTCCTTATTGTCTTGGGTTGTCACTAAATGATCATGGCCCTATTTGGCCTGAATCTTTGTGCTTCTGTTTGGTTGGGAAGCCACTAGACTCTCATACCAGATGTGGGTTATCCAAGGCCACACTGGCTCGACTTTCTCTATGTCTTGTGTATACCCTGGTCTAATACTCTAGGTAACTTACATTCTTACCTTACCTTAGGTTTTGTGTGGGCCCTCTATCCATAGGAGATCCCAGCCATCAGATCTATTTCTAAATCAATAGCTAGGACTTACTATCTTGTTGGGACAACTTAGAATTTCACTTTTTCCTGTATAAGTAAAACCAATCCTCACTATTTTCTTAACACTCTTGGGGATGACATGTCACTTGGAGATGAAGAGTTGCACCACTTGGAGGAAACATTTCACTTTTTGAGACCCCTACACATTATTTTAGAATGAACCGTTCACTTCATGAGGCCACAGATGCCACATATGTGAGGTTGAGCACACATTTATGATGGATGATTTGGCATTAGAGCATTGTTACTTCATCTTAGAGGCATCGTTGGGGGTCTTAGTGGCCTATCCACTCTTGTATCATGAATATTTTATGTCTAATGGCCTTATCTCTAGGGTTTATGAGAGAGAAAAGGCATTATTTTATGTTTTTAGGGCTACTAATGGATGAGAAGGGTGCTTAATCTCTCATATAAATAAGAGAAGTACTTCTCACTTGTAACTCATTGCTACTTGTAGAGATTTATCACTACTTGTCTACTACTTTCTCTCTTATACAAATCGCTATGGATGGCTAGTTAGAGCGATCTTTTGCAAAAGATGTCTTGTGGATGCTTTTACTACTTCATGGATGTCCATCGATATGGTTTTGATGGATGAAATATGTCGTGAGTAAGTGGTCTCATTTTATCTTGTGGTTTTGTTTATATGAATGTAAGTGTAATGATGCTTCTCTAGTAATGGTTGTGCATTCTCTTTTATCTTTCTTGAACAGACCCTTCTTGTCAAAAAAATTGGAAGGTTACTAGTGAAGAACCTTCCCTTGAATTATCTTTGAATACTTAGTAATATACTAGGATGGTTTTCTAGGGTTAGTAGTGAACAACCCTACATACCACCCTAGATCCACTTACATCTCTTCAAAGGAGTCACTAGTCATTCTCCCAATAGTCAATCACAAAATTCTAAATTTCAACCTCTTTTTATTGCTTTGGGGTTAGATTAAGGTTTTGTAACAACATTATATTCTTTTTCAGCCATAAAAGACTTGGACGTTTTGATATTCATGCATATTGTTGACTTAGTAATCATATTTAAACCCTAAAAAATTGTATTGTTGATTTGTTATTTCAGCCTTTTAGGGCTGGACGTCTAGGGTTTTGGGGCTGTTATATGCATTTGCAATTTCAGATTTTTTTGGTTGATAAAACCCTAGTTTAAACCATTACTTAGCCCTATTTTTAATTGGTTTATTACTTGCTCAAGGGATGAATTTATTTTTGTTGTTATAACTTGTACTATTATTGTAATTCACTGTTTTTCTTGCAAGTTTTACAATAGCCAATAACTTTTTTAATTTTTTGTAGTGTTTGTGGATCCTCTTGAGCCTAAAATTGACTTAATAAGCCTTCTAAATTTCCCTAGATCCTCATCCATTCAAATTCAAAAATTGCACAAACTTACCATCTTGTCCTTATCTTGATTATCTTATTCTATTGGTGGTAGATTGAGTAGCTACACAGGAGGCCTTAGACATGATTATGTCTTGCCTAGAGATTCTTGGAGGCTACTAGGGAATCCTCCCTTGTGTTGGATTTACTCCTTCACTAAAATTAGGGAAGTCGTTGCCTAGGTGACAATGGTGACATATTTCGATGTTCCACTAGTCTTGCAACCTTGTGAAGGCTTTGCACTAAGGTGCTAGATTGTGTGGTAATAGGAACAACAATAGAAGAAACCTCAATTGAGGAACAACAATGATGGTGCTCTAGTAGATCCCTTGACCTTGACTCTTATGCCGATAGAGAGTGAGGTTGTGTGAAGTTAAGGAATTGCACTAGTTTTCCTTGGAGGGAGTGCTACAATTATGTAGGAGATAGAGAAGGTGCGTGAATGCCTCCTCAATCCTATCATGGCTCGAAAGTTTTCACTTTTAGCACCCTATGTCATGCAACACTACCTTGACTCGACCATAAGGGCTTGACCAACCTATGCCTACTACAACTAAACTACGCCTCTTCACTTAAGGTCATGACCATAACTACACCTTAAGCTACAACTTGTTAGATCTGCAACTAAGTTCAACACAAAAAAGTTCTCTAACAATAGGCACATGTCCAACCATGGCCTTAAAGTATCCCAACAATACTTTAACACTTATCCAATATTCATCAATACTCCATGGAGATCAACTGCCCATTTCTCACCAACAGTTTATGGATGACACTATGCTTATGGGCATACCTACAATCAGAGAAGCAAGAGAAATCAAGCAAATCCTATCTGACTTCATGGATGCTTCAGGTACATTTATCAATCAAGCAAAATCTCAATTTTTTTCCTTTAACACACCTATGGATGTGCAGAATCATATTGCAAGGATCCTCGGTTTTCAAAAGAGCTCTCTCCCATCCAAATACCTGGGGGCACCTCTCGTTGACAAACCACTTCTCTACTCCGACTAGGAATATCTCCTCATCAATATGGACCACAAATTAGCATGCTGGACATTCAGATGCCTCAACGTCCCTAGCAGACTCACCCTTCTGAAATCATTCCTATAGGCCATTCCTCTCTACCTTCTATCAACACTAACAACTCCACAAAAAGTATGTAATGTTATTAAAAGCATCCAGTGAAAATTTCTATGGGGAGGAGCCAACAAAGAGCGCAAATGTGCCCTTGTTGCATGGGAAAAAAATACGTCTGCCTAAGCACTCTGGCGACCTTGGCCTTAGAGATCTATCCACCCTCAGCAAAGCCCTTGGTGCTAAGACATGGTGGCAATGGCTTAAAAACAAGGCAACTCTTTGGAGCAAGTTTTGGCACAATAAATATTTTCCAACCATTTTCCATCAAAACCTTAGTCCCTTAGAAGTTCAATGTCAAGTATCATCCATTTGGAACTCTGCATGGGCCAACAAGCACTTAATCAACCAATACAAATTTTGGAAAATCAAACAGGGATGACAAGCTCTCTTTTGGGATGGCGTTGGGCAATAGAAAGCACCTCTCAATAGAATCTTGGAATTCCATCAGCTACGTGAACTCATGCTTAGTTAGGGGAAAGACATTGTGAAGCATTACTGGGCACCTTATCAAGCCAATGATAAATGGAGAAATTGGCTACCCAAGGACAGTTGGAAACCCATGCCACCCAACTTCACTTGGGATGCCTTCCAACGTGAATTAAGACACAGAAAAATCAAAACTAAAGAGGGGGAGGAAACTCTACGCTAGGGATACAAACCCTCAGGAGCCTTTACTTTGCAAGAAGCATATCTACTAGCTTCCAATGCCCCTGAACAGCCCAACCAAAGTGTTTAGAAAAATATTTGGGACTCCTGCCTATGGTCGAAAGTATCCTTCTTCCTTTGGATTTTAACTAGATGGAAAATACTCACATGGGAGAATCTCATAAAATGAGGTTTTATGGGTCCAAGCATGTGCCCTGTATGTTAGCAGGAAACAAAAACAATAAAGCATTTTCTCAATAATTTCCCAACAACGAAAAAAATCTGGGATCTCAGTGCTGCAAATTTCCACACATATGATCGCATTCGAGGTAATATTACAAACATCATCATCAAATGGAGGGATCGATCCTTCTCCAACCCCATCCTCAACAGGAATTGGTTGCTTCTCACTAGTTTCTTGATGTGGAAGATTTGGAAAACAAGAAATAAAAAAATATTCAATAGCAAGGCGACAGAGACAGACATCATATGACGTAATATCAGACTCCATGTCAGAGAAACTATGCTCACCACTCAATGGGATCCCAAAGACTATCCAACCACTACCCAAGATCTTTCCATACTCTAGGCACTAGGTATTGTTGAGTTAAATAACCATGTTAATCAACCCACCTCGCGATCAGGCCATTCTATTCCCACTTTGATCTCCACCTAATACAAATCATCTGAAGATCAACTTTGATGGTGCCTCCAAATACAATCGGGCTCGGGCTGGGATTGGGGGAGTCATACACGATGCTCAGGGGGATATCCTATGGCTCTTTTCCAAGTTCATTGGTTGGGACACCAACAATGCAGTTGAAATACAAGCTCTTAAGCTTCGTCTCTCCCTAGCACTCCAAAAGAATCTTCACAAACTTGTGTTTGAGGGAGATTAACTGATCATCACTCAGATGCTCCGCAATATTCAAATAGGTACGACCATCGCTAATATCTCCAATAGTTGTCTCCTTAAGAGAAACTTGGAACACATACAAATCTTACTCCCCCAATTCACAATTGTTATCCCCTCTCATGTCAAGAGAATGGCCTACAATCTTGTTGATAGACTTGCTAACACCAACGCGCTTCAAGAATCCCAACACACTGTTTGGAATTGGCAGCAATCCTAGACAACGAATCTGTGAACAGATTGCAACACCATTGCACAGTCTGATATTTCCGAATTCCATCAATACCCAGATCAGGTGTTAGGGAGGAGAGTACGCGATAGGGAACCATCCCACCCATCCCATCCACTTGGTAGCATCATACGCAATTGGACTTGGACAAAGGACAACACATAACCCATCAGTTAGCATGACTACCCAACACTTATACCAATAAGAATTCGGTTTGAGGTTCATTCCTTCACATCGTGTTATGATGTTGTATCCATCTAGTGAAGTAATGTTATCATCTGACACCATTACTGCTACTCATTCTCACTGCAAGTCCACACACTCATCATTAACCATGGATGAGTCCATATTTGGGAGGTTTTATTATGTCTGGTTGCATTGGGTCTACCTTATTATCGTTCCCTCTGTTGTTTGTTTCCCTCATTAGAACTCTCACATGAGCCTGCATCCCTTATCTCTGCAATCTCAGTCACCACCTGCATTTAGACCACCTCTTCTCATATGTTACCTTGGTCTCRKCCCCCCTACAGTCATGCCTCGTGGTGGTCACWTGCAGTGAGGAAGAAGTCAYAGAGGAGGAGTCGTAGAACACCATGCACACTCCATTGTTGCACCCATTGTTGAGGCCTACGAAGCCCACACTCCACCTTACATTCAAGTTGAACTAGATCTTGTAGAATCCGATGCTAGGGTGGTTTGTCACTTCGTCTATTGGGTTGTTATATTCTTTGCAGTGAAAGTCGAGTCGAAGCGAATTGACTGAAGGTCGAAGTTGAGGTGGATCGACAACAAGTCAAAGGTCGAGGTTATTAGACCGGGAAAAGTAGAAGTCGAAGGTCAAGGCAATTCGACATGGTAAAGGCATCAACAAAAAGTCAAATAGGTCAACCAACAAGAGGTTGACAGGTAGGCGTGTGGCGACCAAATGAAGACCGGATGAAGGTTGATTGGTAGTCGACTGGTAATACAACTTGGAGTCAACTGTAATA
>JASDQU010242796.1:99200-115175 GCA_032191745.1 Picea mariana
GACCAATGTTCACTCTAATATGAGAGACATTTCATCCTCTGCCACCCATCCTTTTTTCAACAGTCTAGCCCAAGTAGCCTTCCCTATCCTAAGTTTGTAATACCCATGTTTCCCCCATTTTGTAAATATAACTATAACTGGCCAAGAGACTATGGCAGACTAAATATGTGTGAATGTTTGATTTGATGAACCTTTGTAAAAAAGGGTCAATGTATGAATTTTATGTTATTAATAAAAATTGGATATGTGTTGCACAATTGCTGAAAGGGGGGAGTTTTCCAAGATAGACCATGGATGCTATGAGAGATATGGTGAGGGAAACCAAGAATGGTTGAGATGACCCTAACCAAACCAGTACCTACTGGATGTAATTGCTCAACAATCCTCTGACCCAAAAATGAATTACTAGTTAGGTTGGTAGTTGGAAGGCCTTGTCAAGAGTTAATGAGGAGATGGGGCAGGGTACCCATATGTAAGACTTCCAGGCCTGACCATGAGTTGGAGATTCAAACCCACGTAACCTCGTTGAGGAAGGAAAGAAAGGAAGTAATTCAGGGGACAAAGGCATATCGATAAGGAAGCAGAGTAGAGAAAACAATCTCTGGAAGAGAAGAGAGGAGGTTTTCAACTCTGGAGTTGAGAGAAAAAGTTGAGAAGAAAGCTCATTTTGGCTGTAAGAATCCATGGGAAAGGTCTCACTACAAGCTAATAAATGAGGCCGACGAGCAACTGAAGAAGTGCTCGCGCAAAACTCCTTGCTTGGTGTGGAGAAAACTAGTTTCCAATATCCTGTGGGAGGAGGAGAGTAACCTCCGTCCCTGACTGTCGTGGAGCAAGGAGAAAGAATCTCTCTCAAAGAATCATGGTCTAGCTCGGGGGTGGCCAGCGGTAAATCCGTCAGGAGTTTTTGTGCCTATGGTTGGGTGGAAACATGCAATCCAGTTTTGATAAGTATTTTCATACTATGTGTAATACAATGGATGCAATGATTGAATGTTTGTGTTGATGGTTAAGTTTTACAGTGTTTGAAAAGTAGAAATGCTCATTTGCTTTTGTAAACTGCTATATTTACATGATCTTTGACTTACATCAGTCTAGCTGCTAGAGAGTTATGGGATATGAGTCCACAGGAGAGTCGAGGTAGGCTTAACTGAAACACCCAAGTTGTGCCGACCTTTTGAGTCTACCTTAATGGGAATCTCAAGTTCAATTCTATGGAAGAAGGGCGCTTCCTTCAGACCTTTTCCACCCATGTGATTGAGGATTCATACCCATGGCCTTAATCAAGTCTCGACTAATATTTGAGTGTATCCCAGAACCTCAATATGATCCCATATGACCTAGGGTTGGAAACCCCTTGCTAAGTCGGAAAGGAGTGGAGCTACTTTGGCTTCGGGACTTCGGGACATATGACTCCACAACTCTTGAAAACAACTGAAGGTCAGATCGCGAATTAATGAGGGTTATGGATCTAGGAATCCAGCGGAGATCTCTCTCATCCATTAGATCGGACTTAGGAAGGGGTAGCATTAAGTACTTGGACGAAGTCCTACTTCAAGAGGATAGGGATGGTCTAGCGGAGAAACTCCCGAATGTCGGAGTCGTGAATTTAATTTGGACCATTGAGAATAGAGGGACGCGTGTCCATAGATCAATGACTATCTGGATGTTCATGTATTTAGTGGTATCAATGTGAATACATCGGGACACGCGAGTTTCCCCCGAGTTCTGTAAGCCGGAGTAAATCCTGGTCGTGAATGCTAGGTGCACTTGGCAATAGATCGGGAGTGGTTCAGAGATTCGAAGCTTCGGGAGGAAGCTGGAAGTTGCACGCCTAACTCCCGACTGCCTAACTTATGAAGTAACGGGAGTCGTGGATCTATGGATCTACGTGGACAGACCTCGACCGTGAGATTTGAAATAAGTTAGAAGGTTGTATGTCTGGGGCTGACGTGGCTCACTGATGTCATCCATGGTGACGTTGACCCACAACTAAGGTGCCACGTGTCACCGAGATATGGACAATTCACAGATCCCTTATGCCTATTAGAGCATGACACATGTCACCCTTGGTCTTTGTCGCGTGTCGGCCTCTGGTTCGTGCCCGCCTGGGCGATGTGGTTGGTGATGCGACCGGGACTTCAGAAGTTCGAGAGATTTGGGGCGTAGTATAGTAGAGGGTCATTCAACATCGTTCGTCGAACGTTGATGTACAATGTAGAACGTCGAACGTTGATTGTCGAATGGCCAAGGCCACGTGGAGTGATTTCGAGACTTCAGGGAGTATGCGTGCAGTAAAAAAAAGGGGTCGGGGGTGTTCAACGTCGAACATTGAAGACCCCAACTAATAACGCCTGGGTAACTTCGAAAGGCAATAAATTGTAAACCAAAACTCATGTTTTACTGTGGTGGTGACCGTTAGAAAGCTTGTGGCGAGCAGTAGCCAATGGAGATCTTGGAATTAGAATTTGAGATAGTTAGGAAAAACAAAATTATGATGTCCCACCCCTTAAAAGAGTATTTAGGGGTCAGGTGTGTTACAAATTGGTATCAAATCATGACAACAACACTTGGCCTGCTTGGGCTCATTCACGAGATGCATAAAAATATTATTAGAGAACTTTATGGGGTAACACCCTACCTTACCCCCCTTTTATAAGAAACTTGTTCAAACCTCTGCTGAAGAGAGGAACAAAAACTTCCACTGTTGATAGATGTTTTGGAAGTATGCATTGTATGTTGCTAATGTTTCCAAATAAAGAAGCTGACTTCTCTTTGTAATGATATGTGTTGTTCATGAATTGGTAGATTAGTAATTAACATAAAATGTTTTATCATCACTCAAGCAGTCGGTGAACATCAGGAAAACTACAATGTAAGGTATGGTGACACACCATGAGTTGGGGGAGAGATCCCACAATATCGAGGAAGAATATGATGAAAGGAGGGCGGTGGAAACCTCTCCAGATTTGGATGAAACTTTAAGAAGCCTCATGGCAGAATTATAGAGTTGTAAGGCTGACAATGAAAGGCTGATAAAGGATCAGGAAAAGCAGACTGAAATTAATATAGTCCTACTACAAAGTCTATCAGATATACAAAGTAAACCACAACATGGTCTAGTTGCTAGTCATGTGGACATGCATCATACTAAGAAAACTCCAAGTCCACCTGAGATACAAAAGCATGGTCCGGAAAGTGGCCATGCCAGGAGGAGCACCTCAAGGAAGGCCCAACATGGGGCCAAGAGACATTCACTGAAATATTCCTCTGAGGACACTGCCACCTCTAAGGAATATTCTAGTGGAAAAACTAGTTCCCATTCTCAGATGAGAGGAAAGAAGAGGAAACATTCCATGAGTCATGACCTTGAAGATTTCAAGAAAGCCAAACCACCCACCTTCAATGGAGAGATTAAGAAGGGGGGAGAAGAAGAAGTTTGGCTACTCGTTTTGAAGAAGTACTTCAGAGTCCATGACTACTCTGAAAACTTAAAGGCTCGGATAGCCATTTTCACCCTGAATGGGAAAGATTCCATTTGGCGGGAGGACCTTAGGAATGTGAAAGGAATCCATGAGAAGGACTTGTCATGGAAACAATTTGAGAAATACTTCAAGAAGAAGTATCTGTCAAAAAAGTACTTTGATGGGAAGACCAAGGAGTTCTATGAACTCAAGTTGGGACAATCCACCATATATGAATATATCAACAAATTTTCCGAGTTGACGAAGTATGTGCCCTATATAAATGATGAAAAAATGAAGATGCAACGATTTATTAGTGGATTACCTCAGTCCTACCAGGACATAATTGAGTTTTATGAGCCAAAGACTTTAGAAGATACTATTCGAAAGGCAAAGTATTGCTATGAGCAATTCAAAAATAAGATAGAACCCCATGAAGACTGGAAGAAGAAAGACAATTCGGGATTCAAGAAGAAGGGGTTAAAATCCTCGAGATTTAAGAACCATGGGAAGAGCTCTACGATGATCCTTCCTGACAGAAGTGTGTATCAACAAATTTTTCCATCCCATAGTGGAAATAAACCATTCGGAGCAGTTCCAAGTAAGACTAATAACCCGAAGAGAGAACCCTTGAAATGTTGGGGTTGTGGAGAAGAACATTTGCTGAGGGATTGCCGCATAGGAAACACAACAATAAGAGAGTCTACAACGTCCAAGAGGCTACCACAATCAATGATGTGGCTAGGATCATGCCACAAATTTATGTAGCCTTGGATAATAGACAAGTTGACCACCAAGATTCAGTGGTGGAGATGGAAGGTACGATTGCCAACCATCTTGTTTCCATTTTAATTGACCTTGGTTCTAATTTGAGTTATGTTTCCCCTCAAACTACCGAGAAATGTAAATTGCAACGACTTAAACCTGTTAAATCATGGTTGGTACAACTATCCATTGTGACCAAAAGAAAAGTAACAAAGGTCATACCAGCATGCCAATTCGTTATAAGTACATTGCCCACCTAGGTGAACCTAAACATATTTCCTTTACGGTCTTATGACCTATTGATTGGCATGGATTGGTTGGCTTCCCATAAAACCAAGTTGGACTATTACAGTAAAACTTTGGAGTGTGACAACGAAGAAGGAAGAAGGGTAACCCTACAAGGGATTCGAAGCCTGTCTCAATGAGACAAATATCAACCCTCCAAGTGAAGAAGCATTGCAGAAAGGGATGTCCCTTGTATGAAATACAAGTGTTGAACTCTGTTGAGAACGACAAACCCAACCTAGAGGACCATTCCATATTAAGAGAATATAAAGATGTATTCCTAGAAGAGGTGTCAGGTCTACCTCCAAGGAGGGATATTGAATTTTCAATAGAACCTGTACCAGGAGCAGTGCTAATGTCTAGAACACCCTATAGAATGAGTACACTAGAGCTAGTTGAGCTCAAACTACAACTGAAGAATATGTGGGACAAAGACTACATTCGGTCTAGTGTGTCTCCATGGGGAGCACCAACCTTGTTTGTGAAAAAGAAAGATGGCAAACTCAGAATGTGCATAGATTATAGATAACTCATTAAGATGACCATCAAGAATAAGTATCCCTTACCAAGGATCAATGACTTGTTTGACCAATTAAGTTGTGCTAAAATCTTCTCCAAGATGGACTTGAGGTTTGGATACCATCAAGTCCAAATTAAAGATGAAGACATCCACAAGACAACCTTCAGGACAAGATATGGTCACTATGAGTTTATGGTGGTGCCATTTGGGCTTACCAATGCACCGGCCACTTTTATGTGCTTAATAAATAACGTACTCAGAAAATCCTTGGATAGGTTTGTGTTGGTTTTGATTGATGATATCCTAATCTATTCCAAGAATAGGGAAGATCACGAAGAACATCTCAAGATAGTACTCCAAGTACTAAGAGAACATCAACTCTATGCTAAGCTTAGTAAGTGTGACTTTTTTCAGAGACAAGTCCATTACTTAGGCCATGTTATTTATGAGGAAGGAGTGGAAATTGATCCTGACAAGATTAAATCCATCATGGATTGGCCTACCCCAAAGGATGTATCTGATATCGGATCCTTTATGGGCCTAGCAGGATACTATAAGAGATTCATAAAGGGATTCTCCAAGATCGGTTGCTCAATC
Source organism: Picea mariana (assembly GCA_032191745.1). NCBI lineage: Eukaryota > Viridiplantae > Streptophyta > Pinopsida > Pinales > Pinaceae > Picea > Picea mariana. The sequence continues at coordinate 104,832 of JASDQU010242796.1, forward strand.
ACCTCCCTTCAGAAAAATCAAGTTAAATTCATTTGGACATCAGAATGTGAAAAGAGTTTTCAAGAGATGAAATACCATCTAACCAATGTGTATGTGTTGAAGATTGCATACCCAAACAAAGACTTCCTTGTGTGTACATATGCCTCCAAGGAAGGGATCGAAGGAGTTCTTATGCAAGAAGGACATGTGATTTGCTACAAATCCATAAAATTGAATGAGCATGAAATCAAATATGTGACCCACGATGTGGAATTGGATGCCATATTGCATGCTTTAAAAATGTGGAGGCGTTACCTCTTAGGTAGAAGATTTGTGCTTATGACAGACCATAGTGGGTTGAGATATTTGTTTGACCAACCAAAACTCAATGTTAGACAAGCTAGGTGGATGGCTCTCGTTAGTGAGTTTGATTTTGAAATCAAACATATTAAAGGAAAGGAGAATAGGGTGGTTGATGGCCTTAGTAGAAGTATGAAAGTAGTTCACTTGGCAGTTGTAAGCGCCAATGAATCAGACGTCAAAGACAGGTTCAAAATAACACAAGAAATAGATGCATTTTTCAATACCATGACATCATACTTAAAGAAAGAGCCCATAGGGATGAAGTATGAAGGCTATCAGATGCTTAATGATGGCCTACTAACTTATAGGGGAATATTGTATATTTAGAATTGCGACGACTTGAAGAGGTTCATAATGGATGAACTACACAAAAGACCATATACTGGTGATCCTGGTTATCAAAAAATGATCACGACCACTAGGAAACTATTTTATTGGCCAGGACTGAAAAATGACATAATTGATTACTTAGCAAAGTGTCTATAATGTTAGCAATTCAAGGGAGAGCACCGACACCTAACATGACTATTGCAGCCCCTACCAATTCCCGAATGGAAATGGGAAACCATCTCCATGGATTTCATCACAGGATTACCAAGATCAACCAAATAGACGCTATGATGGTAGTTGTGGACAAAATGAGCAATGTTGCTCACTTCATACCCGTCAAGTCAACTTGCAAGGCAATAGATATTGCCAACATTTTCATGAACGAGATATTTAGACTGCATAGCATGCCTAAGGAAATTATATCCGACATAGATACAAAATTTACTTCAAACTTTTGGAAATCTCTGTTTGTTGGTTTTGAAACAAAATTGCTCTTTAGTATAGCCTATCACCCTCAAACTGATGGACATACAGAGAGGGTAAACCAAGTGTTAGAAGACATGTTGAGGATGCATGTAATGCATCAACCCAAGAAGTGGGAGGAATACCTACCGTTGGTAGAATTTGCCTACAACAATGACTATCAAGAGTCACTAAAAATGAGCCCTTTTGAAGCCCTTTATGGAAGATAATGCAACATTCCAATCAGTTGGAACAACCTAGTAGACAGAGTTACAATCGGGCCATATATGCTAAAGGAAATGGAACAACAATTAATTCAAATCAAACAAAATTTCAAGATATCCCATGATAGACAAAAGAGCTATGCAGACATGAAAAGGACTCATAGAGAGTTCAAAGTAGGGGATCATGTGTATCTTCGAGTTAGACCCAGGAAAATCTCTTTGAGGATGGGAGCTTGTGCCAAGATGGCACCTCGATATTGTAGACCCCTTAAAGTTTTGGAGAGAGTGGGACCAGTAGCCTATCGACTAACACTTCCTCCCACAGTGAAAGCACATAATGTTTTCCATGTTTCTTTATTAAAGAAGTATGTACATGCTTGTAATCATATTATTGACTGGTCTGTGATCCAGGTGGAACTCGAGGGAGAATTCCTGCCATAACCTCAATGCATAATAGACAAGAAGGAAACCCCACTCAGGAACAAAACCATTGTATAGGTCAAGGTGCAGTGGAAACACTTTGTCCTAGATGAGGCTACATGGGAAATGGAGGATGTCATGAAACATGCATATCCATTTTTGTTTACTTATGTACATATAGAGCACATCGACATATAGAACATCGAGGACGGTGTTCCTTTAAGGGGGAGGGGATTGTAATACCCCTGTTTCCCCCAATTTGTAAATATAACTATAACTAGCCAAGAGACTATGGCGGACTTAATATGTGTGAATGTTTGATTTGATGAACCTTTGTTTAAAAGGTTCAATGTATGAATTTTCTGTTATTAATAGAAATTGGATGTGTTGCACAACTGTTGAAAGGGGGAAGTTTGCCAAGATAGACCATGGATGTTATGAGAAAGATGGTGAGGGAAACCAATAATGGTTGAGATGACCCTCACCAAACTAGTACCTACTGGCTGTAATTGCTCAACAGTCCTCTAACCCAGAAATGAATTACCAATCAGGGTGGTAGTTGGAAGGCCTCCTCAAGAGTTAATGAGGATATCGGACAGGGTACCCATCTATAAGGCTTCTAGGCCTGACCACGAGTTGGGGATTCAGACCCATGCAACCTTGCTGAGGAAGGCAAGGAAGTAATTCAGGGGACAGAGGCAGATCGACAAGGAAGCAGAGTAGAGAAACCAATCTCCAGAAGAGAAGAGAGGAGGTTTTTGACTTTAGAGTTGAGAGAAAAAGCTGAGAATAAAGCTTGTTTTGGTTGTAAGAATCGATGGGCAGGGTCTCGCTACAAGATGATTGTTAGAATTAGAGAAATAATGCAGAACATAGTTGTCTTTTCAATTTTCAGTTAGAAAAACAACTATGTCTCATTTTCATAATAGTAAATAAAACAATACTACTTGAAATCTGAACAGAGAAACAATAAAATGATTCTAGTTTGTAAACAAATTCCTGAGTGGGTATTGTCACTCAGATCTAAGCTAACAGTATTAGATATTAACTAAGAATATAAGATCTGGAATAATCAACAGAATCTAATCTACAATGCTGATGTAGATCTTATACATATCAAAAACACAAACTGATACCCTGATCTGATAATGAGAAATTGATCTAAGCAAAAGACTGATCTAGAAGTAGAAGAAGGTTTAATCTATGGATCCGATATAGATCAGATCTAAACAATATTAGACAGATCTAGATCATAATAAACTTCAAGTTAAATAAAGACTTATACCAATAAAAATTTAGCAAGTCACTTACCTTGTAGACTTACCTTTGAAGGAGACACAGCCACACATTACAGATGCAAAGCCACTTGTACTTATGCTCAGAAAAAATCAGGATCGTAGATCTACAATATAGGTTAGATCTCTTCTCAAGAGATGAATAGATTTAGTTGCCACCAAGAAGGAGAAACCACATAAACATCACACAAGAATTCTTTGTGGTTAAACCCTCACACACACAGAAAATTTTAGGGAACCAAACCCTCACACAAAAACTCTGTGGTTAAATCCTCACATACACCAAAAAATCTTATGGATCCAAACCCTCACACACAGGAGCAAGGTTACAGGCAGCTTGGAGGGGTCGCGGCTCAAGGAGAAAGGGGACAAACAGTGTTGGAGGAGGAACGACTCAGTCAGAGAGGTCAGATCTATGCCCATGGCTCAACAGATCTGGTTTTAGGAAGGTGACGACAACTTCACATAGTTTGCAACAACAAACAATTCAAACCTCAGCTCAACACTCTTACCACAGACTTGAAATCAGCAAGGAAGGATCTTCAATACACCAAGGGCTCATGGACCTGTCAAGAAAATTAACCAAAGGTTGAACTGGACTGTTGAAGGAGGGCCACAACTTCAAGGAGGAGATCTGATCTCTTTAGAATAGAACAAGTGAGTGTGTAAAAAGGATAGAGGTAGGATCTCTATTTATACTTTTAGGCTAGGTTAAGTTAATAAAAATATTAATTAAAATATCATTTAAAATAACATGTTTAATTAATATAAACATTAATTAAACATGTTATAATTAAATATTTAATTTATATTTTCTCATTAACCCCTAAAGCAAAAACCAAAACCCCAAAAACATAAGCAAGGGTAAAGGAGGGGATTTTAAGAAGGGTGACATGGTGGAAATACTTGTCCATTCATTCTCAAAGTGACCTTTTTAATTTTATCATCATTGCATATGGGATACATCCCTCATGTGGTCATGCCCACCTTCAAGGAGGGTCATACACCAACAAACACCTGATCAAGGATCAGGTTGCCCCAGAACAATTCTGGGGTTTTATCCACCAAGGTACAAGACCAAGGATCAACTCATTCCCCAGACATGGGTACCCTGGAGCAAGTCCAGGGGCCCTAGTCATATATAGGGACTTTAACTACTTGGTCCCAGACCAAGAACCCTAGTCATATACTAGGGGCCCTCTCAGGGGTCTTTACTGCTTGGTCTTAGACCAAGAACACTAGTCATATATTGGGGGCCCTAACAAGGGTCTTTTTCCATGGCACTGATTGTTTGGTCCTAGACCAAGTACCCCAGGAGTGCATTGGGGGCCCTAGATCTCGGCTAGGGTCTTTGCCATCCTCCTAGAGAATGGCTCTAGCAACGGCTTTAAATTTAACACTCCCTCTCAGCAAGAGAGGCATTCTCAGCTACATCAAGCTTGTCATGAAACTATACAAACTTTGTCAGGGACAATGGCTTGGTAAAAATATCTGTCGTCTGGTCTGCCATTGGAACATACTGAATGTTGAGAACGTTCTTCTAAACCATGTCCCAGACATAGTGATATCTCATCTCAATGTTTTTTGATCTGTCGTGAAACACTGGATTCTCGGTGAGCTTTATACAGCTCTGATTGTCACAGTGAACGACTGTGGGTTCAAGCTCTGAACTGAACAAGTCTGAAAGTAGCTTCCTAAGCCATACTTCTTTTCTGCTAGCAGCACTCTCAACAATGTATTATGCTTCTGCGGTGCTTTGGCCTATAGAGCCTTGTTTCCTGCTAGACCAGGAAATCATTGTTGAGCCCAAACTGAAGCAATATTCAGAAGTGATCTTCCGGACCACTGTACTGCCCATCCAATTTGAATCTGTAAAACCATGGAGCATTAAACCTCCACTGGAAGTGTACCTGAGACCATAATCTATGGTTCCCCGAACATGTCTCAGAATATGCTTCACAACAATCATATGTATATGCTTTGGTTCACACATGAACTGGCTGAGAGAATTTACCGCATAACAGATGTCTGGTCTCGTATGTACGAGATACATCAAAGACCCAATAATCTGTCGATATAAGGTGGGATCTTCAGGATCTGAACTTGTAACTCGATCTTGTAGTTTCTTTAGGTTAGAGATAATTGGAGTAGTCATGGACTTGCAGTCCATCATGCCAAATCTATGGAGCACATCAACTGCATATTTACCCTGTGAGAGAAAGATCTCTCCTGGTTTCTGCCAAACCTCCAAGACCAAAAAATAGTGCATGAGCCCCAAGTTTTTCATTTCAAACTCTGAAGAAATCTCCCTCTTAGTCTGAGCTATCAAGTTTTCCTCTCCAGTGAGGAACAGATCATCCATGTTTAAGACTAGGATAACTAGATGATTTTGAACAATATTTATATAAAGATTTGGATCTGCTATGCTCTTGGTGAATCCAAGACTTTGTAGAAAACTATCTATTCTCCCGTACCAAGCTCTCGGAGCTTGCTTCAACCCATACAGGGATTTCTTGAGTTTGCACACATGAGATCTTTTATCATTTATCACGAAACCTTCAGGTTGATCGATGCATACTTCTTGTTCAACTTCATCGTTAAGAAAATCAGTCTTAACGTCTATTTGGTCAAGTTTCCAACCAAAAATTGTTGCAAGAGAGATAATAATCCTAATTGAAGTATACCTGGCAACTAGAGCAAAAATCTCATCGTAGTCAATTCCTTCTTTCTGAGAGAAACCACGAGCCACGAATCTCGCCTTGTATTTCTCAATACTGCCATCTGTTGCATGCTTTATCTTATAAAGCCATTTTGAGGTTACTACTAATTTTCCATGAGGTCTAGGAACTATGTTCCATACATCATTCGTTTGAATACGATCATATTCTTCATTCATAGCATCTTTCCACACTTGATGTTTGGAGGCTTCAACAAATGTGGAAGGTTCTGAATCAATCACAGTATTTAAATGAGTTATGAGACCGGAGTACTTATCTAGTTTCTTGCTTTCTCTGAAGGTGCCCTTAGGAGCTGAATGATTTTCTTCTTCTTTCAATATTTCCAGGCACCAAGCTGGTTTCCTTTTAATAGGAGGTATTTCCATTGGAAACTCAATAGTGTCCCTTAAGGGATCCACTGGAAGTTCTGAGGTTTCCTCCCTCTGCTCATTTGGAAGAGGAGAATCTGAAGGATCAAGTGGTGGAGCTTCCTGCTCCTCTGAATCACATGGAATTTCTCTGGCCCGACTAAAAGTTGTTTCTTCATGAAAAGTCGCGTCTCTGCTTACTTCGATGAACTTTTGACCAGGGATATAAATCCTGTAAGCTTTTGAGGTTTCACTGTATCCCATAAAAGGTCCTTTCTTATCGGAGGGCTCTAGCTTAGTCCTCTTCTCTTTTGGAATATGTATATAGACTGGACTGCCAAAGATTCTTAAGTGATCAATTGAAGGCTTACATCCGGTGAAAACTTCTTCAGGAGTTTTTTCTTCAAGGGCTTTATGTGGACATCTATTTTGAATGTAGACTACAATACTGGCAGCCTCGGCCCAAAGCGATAAAGGTAAGTTTTGGTCATGCATCATGGCCCTGGCTGCTTCACAGATAGTTCTATTCTTTCTTTTAGCAACCCCATTCTGCCGAGGGTTGTATGGAATAGTTAGCTCCCTCTTAATTCCAGAATCCCGACAGAGTTCATTGTATTTGAAGGAGTCAAATTCTTTACCATTATCTGTTTTGAAAACTCGGATGTGTCTTCCTGTTTGATTTTCAACAAGATTCTTGAAATCTTGAAATCTGCTAAAAGATTCATCTTTAGTTTTTAAGAAATAAATCCAAGTTTTATGCGAACAATCATCAACAAAAATGATATAATAAATACAACCATTCATAGACGGTGCAGACATGGGCCCACAAAGATCAAAATGAATTAAATCCAAAATTCCATTTGACTTTCTATTACTGAGAGGATAGGGTTTCTTTGTATTCTTACCAAGTGAACAACCTTTACAAACACTATCATGCTCAATAGAAAATACTGGCATACCTGTCACCATCTTTTGCAAACCTGGAAGTGCGTTGTAGTTGAGATGTCCAAGTCTTCTATGCCAAAGCTCGCAGGGATTGATCGTTTCGTGAACTAGAGCTTGAACAACCTGACCTGTAATCTTATAAAGTCCACTCTCACAAGTTCCAATAGTTATAGAAGTACTTAAATCTTCATTTGAGGACCACAAGAGGGCCTTCCCTTTGGAGAAAGCTACTAAGTAACCTTTACTTTCTAAAACTGGAATAGAGATTAAATTTTTCTTTAGNAATTAATATTTCTTTTGTTGTTCTTTCTCTTTGGTGGTAGCCCTGGTTTGTCTTCTTTGAGGCTTCTCTTGGGGTTTAGCCTCTTCAGTGGCAACTGAGGCTTGGAATCTTCCTCTTCTTTTTTGCTGAGAGGGAGGATTCCTGCAATCTCTTGCACAATGTCCTAGCTTATTGCAGTTAAAACATTTAACTTTAGATAAATGAGGATTTAGGTGAGATAGCTTACCTTGGGGTTTCTTACCTTTACCTATGAGTTAGGAAACTTCTTCCATTTCTTGGTCTTTGCTGCAAGGGCATGATCTTTTAGAATTGAATAATCATTTATGTTGTTTAGTCTTCCTTATTCTTCTAAGAAGTCATGCCACAATCTTTCAAAATTAGGTTGGGATTATCTTCCATTTACGGACGCAAGAAAAACTGCCCAAGAATTAGGAAGTCCATCAAAAGTTGTTTGAACGAGATCATCATCATCTACAGGAACACCAATTGCAATAAGTTGATCTTTGGTTTGAGCAATCTTGGAGAAGAAAGTAGCAATTGTATCATCCTTTCCCATTTTCAAGGTACGTAATTGTTTCTTCAAAATTCTTTTCTAAGTTGGTGCCTTCTTTTCATAGAGGTTTTCCAAGGCATCAAAACAATCTTTGGCAATCCTTAGGTGACCAATGATGGGCATCATGTTGTCTTTGATAGAATAAAAAATGATTCTTTTAGCCTTGGTTTGTTTCCTTTTGTATGTTGCCCTAGCTGTGTTTGAGGTGGGTTCTTCAATCTCCTTAGAGATCAACTCTTCTAGATCATTCTCTTTAAGAATGTTTACTATTCTGTATTTCCAAGCATTAAAGTTTGCAGCCCCTACAAGTCTGTCTTCAACTTTAACTGATGAGGAAGCCATGTTGAGATCTGGATTAGTTTAGGTGTTGCCAATCTCTGCAAAACAACCCTAACTAGTGTATCTGTGTAGGCTCAAGATTATATCTTTGAGCTCTCTTCATACCCTTAGCTCTGATACCATGTTAGAATTAGAGAAATAATGCAAAACAAAACTGTCTTTTCAATATTCAGTTAGAAAAACAACTATGTCTCATTTTCAGAATAGTAAATAAAACAATACTGCTTGAAATCTGAACAAATAAACAATAAAATGATTCTAGTTTGTAAACAAATTCCTGAGTGGGTACTGTCACTCAAATCTAAGCTAACAATATTAGATATTAACTAAGAATAGAAAATTTGGAATAATCAACAGAATCTAATCTACAATGCTGATGTAGATCTTATACATATCAAAAACACAAACTGATACCCTAATCTGATAATGAGAAATTGATCTAAGCAAAAGACTGATCTAGAAGTAGAAGAAGGTTTAATCTATGGATCTGATATAGATCAGATCTAAACAATATTAGACAGATCTAGATCATAATAAACTTCAAGTTAAATAAAGAGTTAGACCAATAAAAATTTAGCAAGTCACTTACCTTGTAGACTTACCTTTGAAGGAGACACAACCACACATTAGATATGCAAAGCCACTTGTACTTATGCTCATAAAAAATCAAGATCGTAGATCTACCATATAGGTTAGATCTCTTGCCAAGAGATGAATAGATTTAGTTGCCACCAAGAAGGAGAAACCACATAAACATCACACAAGAATTCTTTGTGGTTAAACCCTCACACACACAGAAAATTTTAGGGACCCAAACCCTCACACAAAAACTCTGTGGTTAAATCCTCACATACACCAAAAAAACTTATGGATCCAAACCCTCACACACAGGAGCAAGGTTACAGGCAGCTTGGATGGGTCGCGGTTCAAGGAGAAAGGGGTCGAACAGTGTTGTAGGAGACACGACTCAGTGAGAGAGGTCATATCTATACCCACGACTCAACAGATCTAGTTTTAGGAAGGTGACGGTAGCTTCACACAGTTTGCAACAACAAACAATTCAAACCTCAGCTCAACACTCTTACCATAGACTTGAAATCAGCAAGGAAGGATCTTCAATACACCAAGGGCTCATGGACCTGTCAAGAAAATTAACCAAAGGCTGAACTGGACTGTTGAAGGAGGACCGTAACTTCAAGGAGGAGATCCGATCTCTTTAGAATAGAACAAGTGAGTGTGTAAAAAGGATAGAGGTAGGATCTCTATTTATACTTTTAGGCTAGGTTAAGGTAATAAAAATATTAATAAAAATATCATTTAAAATAACATGTTTAATTAATATAAATATTAATTAAACATGTTATACTAAATATTTAATTTATATTTTCTCATTAACCCCTAAAGCAAAAACCAAAACCCCAAAAACATAAGCAAGGGTAAAGGAGGGGGTTTTAAGAAGGGTGACATGGTGGCAATACTTGTCCATTCATTCTAAAAGTGACCTTTTTAATTTTATCATCATTGCATATGGGATACATCCCTCATGTGGTCATGCCCACCTTCAAGGAGGGTCATACACCAACAAACACCTGATCAAGGATCAAGTTGCCCCAGAACAATTCTGGGGTTTTATCCACCAAGGTACAAGACCAAGGATCAACTCATGCCCCAGGCATGGGTACCCTGGAGCAAGTCCAGGGGCCCTAGTCATATCTAGGGACTTTAACTGCTTGGTCCCAGACCAAGAACCCCGGTGATATACTAGGGGCCCTCTCAGGGGTCTTTACTGCTTGGTCCCAGACCAAGAACCCTAGTCATATACTGGGGGCCCTAACAAGGGTCTTTTACCATGGCACTGATTGTTTGGTCCCAGACCAAGTACCCCAGGAGTGCACTAGGGGCCCTAGATCTCAGCTAGGGTCTTTGCCATCCTCCCAGAGAATGGCTCTAGCAGCTGCTTTAAATTTAACAATGATAAATGAGGCTGACGAGCGATTGAGGAAGTGCTCGCGCAAACCTCCTTGCTTGATGTGGAGAAAACCAGTTGCCAAGATCTTGTGGGAGGA
>JASDQU010242796.1:132601-146152 GCA_032191745.1 Picea mariana
CACATCTTTCAAAGAATCAATCCATAGGCTTCTCCAAGCCACTTTTTCTTCCATTTGCATAAATCACGCATAGAGTATCACTAGGATTTTAGTTTACCTTCTTAGTGTTGATTTTTATATGAGATAGAAATCTTCACACAAGACTCAAGCTATCTCTCTTATTTTCCTGGGCCCTTCCATGAGGGAGTCAAGCCTAGTCCCGCTCTGATACCACGTTGATTTTTCTAAATGAGATGATATTGTATATTTGAATGATGTTATTACAACGATGAATGTTTTACATATATAGAATATGTGGTGACCATCCATGAAAAGATGCGTCCCTTAGATAATAAATAACTACTTATTTATTATATATATTTATACTAAAGTACTTTTCATATTATGAATAGCGACCATAGTTACAATTTCAACATTCCAACATTTATAATAAAACATACAACAAATCATTTCAAACAAATTCAATTATTCATTTTGGCTACACTATTTTGTTAAGAAGTATAACCTACACATTATTAAGAATAAATTTACCAAACACTTTACTTATTTTATTAAGAATATAATGTTAAAAATCATCATTAATACACTTTACTTATTTTATTAAGAGTATAATGTTAAAAATCATTATTAATAATGATCATATTTAAACTTAAGTAATGGGCTAACTTTTTTTTTAAATATAATGTTTAAAGTTATCATTAATAATAATCATAATCATGTTTAAATTTAAGTAATCTTAACTGTTTTTATAATAAAATCTTAATATGTTTAATAAAATGATATAAAAATAACTTAATAATTAATTAAATCATTTAAAATTTAAATTTAGAGCTTATGCTTTAGAGTTTATACTTTCCTAAGATATACAACACACATAAATAACTTTATGATGTAAGTATTTTTTTACTATATTTTCAGGTTTATGAAGGGCTCAAAGGAGTTGAAGCAAGGAGAAGTGGGTGACTGGTTCAGATAGGGATGGAATTTGATGGGGGCAATTTGTCATATAATGTGGGTTAATTTTTTTTCTTAATTGTTAATTTTTTCTAGAAGGTCAAAATCATGTTTAGTTTTGAAATTAGTATTATAAGTTTAAAAATTATATTAAATGAATTAAGACATTAAGATTAACATACATTATGTAAAAACATAAAGCAAGTTATGCTTAAAATAGATAAATTTATTAATTTATTTTTCAAAATTTTGTTGGGGAAATATTTTTAATGAATAATTTAAAAAAGGTTTTCTCCCTTTTTCTTGAAAAGTTTGGGAAGAGATAGCGGCCCACCTCAAGGAGCTGCCGTATTAGAATTGTAATTGGGTCACGATAAAGAAAAGAGAAAGCCAGCCGACCACAAAGCTGACGTGATCGCCAGTAGAATCGACTCGCATTAGAGAGGAAGGGGTCCAGAAATTTGCAAAAGGGTGAGACACCCAGCTGAAGTAGCCGCCATCTCTGCTGAGTGTAGCCGCCGTGCATAGTCGGCACGTGTGAGCCATTTGCAAGAAGTAGACTATACAACGGAAGAAGTCTCTGTCGATTCGAACAGGAAAACGACATAATTCGTTATCTGTTAGTCTGAAATTATTTGAAAATCTGAAATTTCTCTATGAGCACTTTCAAAAATTGATAGACAGAGTATTTGAATTTGAAATCGGTAGAAAGAAATTAATTTTTGCTCAAAAATTAAACATTGATATTGGTTTCGGTTATTGTCATTACAAAGTAGGTTTTATTTCCCTTGATACAAAGGGGATTGAGTATAACAGTGAAATAGAGAGTTTTTCAATCTTTGCTCATATTATGTTSGACGCGAACYGAAAAAAARTAATAGTCAACTTGGAAACAAAAGATGTTGGCAATCTACGAGTACAGGTGTTTGCAGGAAATAATCAAAATAAGTTTGATTAAAGGAATTGAGAGGCGGTTATGTTGATTAAGCTCTCGGTTACAGATGATAATTTATCTGAGGTTCAATAGAGAAATGATGCGTCCACCATTTGGAAACCTCTGAATGAAATGATAATTTATATGAGGTTCAATAGGAAGATGATGCGTCCACCATTTGGAAACCTCTGAATGATATGCATGAAACCTCAAACAAATGTAGAGTGTTATTCCTTAAAATAAGATAATTTCGGTGTTTGACACATTGCAAGATCATTTGATAACAATCAAATGAGCAGTTGAAAATGGAAGAAGAAGATATGGTGCCTATAACTTTGAAAAGTTTACCTCGTGAAAATTTAATTGATATTAGAGATCAGTTGAAATCAATTGAAAGGAAAATGGAAGAAGAAGATCGTGACACTTGAGCAGAGAAGTTGAGCATTAAGTTGTTGCAACAAAATAGATGGAAAAACAATTTGAGAGTAGTTGTGGGAATGAGGCTTCTGAGATGGCACTTGCAACAAAGTTTAAGAGCAAAGGCAGCAAACAGAGAGAAGAAAAAGATGGAAATAGATCTTTTGAGTTAGCTAAATATGGAAATTTTATTAAATGCTTTTATTGCAAGTTAGGCCATATAAGCAGAGTTTGTAGGAAGCAGTTGTGGGATAAAAAAACACAACCAAGATCATTTTTTTTTTATGATAAATCTGGAAAGAAACATGTTAATCTGGTTGAATGCAAGGAGGAGGAAGAATTATATCTGTTCATGGACGAAAACAAGGATTGAAAGAGTGGTAAGGATGATTGGTATATTGATTTAGAAGCATTTAGACATTTTATTAACAAAATTGATTGGTATGCTGATTTTGTAGTGGATGATGAATCACAATTTGATTTTGTCGTGTTGAGTGGTGGAGAAGAACACAGGGTTACGGGATAGGGAATGTCCTACTTCGGCTAAGAGGTAAGAAGGTAACAAATAAAGATGTTTATTATGTTAGGTTAATCTTGGCTCAGGCAAAGGGTAGGTTTACTGTAGGCAGTTTAAGATGACACATGGTTTTAGCCCATGGTATTCATGGAGGTAAGAAGGTAATAGATAAAGATGTTTATTATGTTAGGTTAATCTTAACTCGAGCAAAGGGTAGGTTTACTGTAGGTAGTTTAAGGTGGCACGTGGTTTTAGCCCATGATATTCATGTGAAGGAAGACTATTTAAGTGACTTATTGTCTCCATTGTAAATAGCCTCAACTAGTTGGTCTTGGCTGGACTGGCCGAGGATAATAGATATATCTATTGATGCTAGTTTTTCAGTTTTGGGTTTCAAGGAGAAATATCTTGTATTCTTTGTTATGTGAATGCTTGTCCCTATGTTTCTTTGGATCTCCATTAATTTCAACATGGTATCAGAGCTCGTTATCGATTGGCATCAACGGGATGACTATGGTGTCAAGGTGTTCAAACTTAGGTTTCTTGATCTTGTACAAGAGGAGAGTTGAACTTGGGTTTTTTGGGGCCATGGAATTTCATCCTTTTCCAAGGACAACAGTGGCCTCTTGGCAAGCAATGTAGGTGGAGAAATTGGCCTCGGTGAGAGATCTAAAGGGTTTCCTACTAGGTACAAATGAATTTCTAGACATCTTCACTAATGCTTCATGTGATGCATAGTTTGTGGAGGCATTTGATTATAGAGCAAGTCACAAGGAGTTCTTGTTGTGGTAGAAATTTGTTTGTTGAATTGTTAGTGGCATTTCAGGTTGTGCACGTGGAAGGTTGCTTGTGGGGTATCAAATTTGTAGAACATTTCCATATTGTTTTTAGGTATACAACGACTCCTTCGTATATGCACAATGGGTGAGCCCATACTGGAAGAGGTGCTGGAGAGAGACCATTGATGGATCATGACACTCTTCTCCTGGAATATATTCACCCTAAATCCTTTTTGTGTTTTTGGTGACTTTTGGGGCAGCTTGTGTGAGAACCCAAGCGGATGGAGACATGAATGAAGGAGTTTATCCTGTTGGTGTTTGTCTGCAAGTGTTGACTTGGACAGATTCTTAACATGTTGGAGTGCATTTGTTTTAGGTAGTATTGATCCCGTGCATTATCTAAAGAAATTTGAGGTACTATGAGGCTGCCAAAACAGGTCTGTCCTTGAACTGAAATTTGGCTCTAAGTTTCAATCTCCAAGACTGTCCTTTGCTGCTGTTTTAGGACAGCAAACAGTCAAGTAACTTTCTGCTCATAATTTTTATGGTTAAGTGCTTGTTTGAGGTGCCCTTGCAAGCGTTTTCATACCCCAATGTTAGCACATGCAATATACTCAAAACAAATACCACTCCTCTTGATCTTTACAATTCTAACAAGCTGATCTATACTCTAAGCATGCATGAAATGAACACAAGTATATTTGGTCAACATGACCCTGGATAAAACCCCCCAGGGGAAAACCAGTTTGGAATGAAAGTATATATAATGATGATCTCAAGTAGTGAATACAACAAGTAAGCTAATAAAATGGAAGCTGATANTTTGGTCAACATGACCCTGGATAAAACCCCCCAGGGGAAAACCAGTTTGGAATGAAAGTATATATAATGATGATCTCAAGTAGTGAATACAACAAGTAAGCTAATACAATGGAAGCTGATACAATAGCAACTCCTCACGAGAAGCTTTGGAGTTCCAAGAAGAGAAATGCACCCAAGCTTAGTGGGTCCTCTTCCCTTGTTGCTCTATCCACTAAAGTGATGCACCCTCCTTCCTCCTTGGTCCAATGACGAATCCCTTCCACACAAACACCTTGTTGTGTGTATCCTCCAACATGAGCCAAACAGATCTGAGATAGCACAAGTCCTTCTAGTGCCTGCTAGTGGTGCGTCCTCCTCCAAGCAATAACTAACACCAACAAATAATAAGGGCCTAGGCCTCCATGAGCCCTCCATGGATGGAGGCGCCCAAGCTTCTCTCTCTCAATGCTTCCATTCCCATTCTCTTTCCCTTCTCCAACTCTCTTGGTGAATATACAAATGAATGAGCCTCCAAATGCCCTATGTGCCCTTCTTAAGGAATCATAAGGAAACCTAAAAAGTAGATGTCTAGGATCATCCCAAGCCATCCCTAATCAATGGTTGAGATCTCTCAAAAAGAATAACTCAAAACCCACTTTGGGTTAAGTTTCCATAGCTCACTTTATGTCCCCCAATTCACCCACAAAGTTAATTAATAGTCACTTTTGCCTCAAGTGACAAATTTCACCCTTTTGATTTAGGAAAATGTCAAAGTGAAATTAGACACAAAGTATAAGGCACAATGGGTCAAATATTTCCCTCTTGTGGTTAGCGACCCACAACCACAAGGGGACCACTTTCCAAGGTACCCAAATCTCAACATTATCTATGTAACTCATAGAAGAGATATGGAAAGCTCTCTTGTGGAGAGGGCCACAAGTGATTTGTTGATGGGTCCACACTAGGCAATGAACATTGAAATTTGCGATATGGTCAATGACAAGAGCCTCAGATCGAGATGAGCTCATTGGAGTAGATTGGATGTAGCGATCTTCTAGTTGTGGTGTTGCTATCTTGATGCCTGCAGAAACTGTTAGAAGAGTGAGTGACAAACAGTTCAAATGTATTGGTAAAGGATAGAGAAATGTAGCATACACACTTCATGTCAAGTGAGAGCGTTTTGCTTTGTCCCTGCCATAGTCAAGTATGTTGTTAGAAATTCATAGATGCTAGATGAAGTCAGTGCATGTTGATCGAGAGCAAAATCAATGCATATTTGAGTTGTTCAAGCTTGTGGGTGACATGTCTATTCACATCCACTGAAAGGGCATTTTTCTTGGTGAATGTGTAATGAATTTCTTCTTTCTATCACCCACTGTATGTGGTTGTATTACCTGGAAGGAGACGAGGAGCTTCCATGACAATTAGATACATAGAGGTTATTCCCACGAGAAAAATAAGTGGTGGCTAGAGTGGGGGCTCTGTGCTTGGATTGAGGCAAGACCATGTTCTTTGTGGAAGTTTACCTGTCATCTTTGACTTGCATGGAAGATGAGATTCTTTTATGAAAGTGGAGAGTGTGTGCAACAATGTTCAAGCGTGTTGAGAAGTTATTTTCTTTGCTCATGAGGAGACCTCTTGGTGTAGTTGTGATGGCGTGAGCATTTTTGCTGATGTTGTTGTTGCTTGTGAAATTAGATTGTGGTGGATGGATGGAATGGGTTCTAGTGCCATGCGAGCTAGGATTCATGAGGCACAACAATGACATCCTAGGTGAAGATGGATAGTGAGAGCAATGGTCAAAGTTGAATATTGTTGTAAAGGTTACCTAAATTTGGTAAATTTGGTATTCATTGGTGCATGGTCTTGAAGTGGGCTATTTGCGTCTTATAGAGCTAGGTGATAGAACTAAGGGGGTATGTTGTAATAATCCTGAATTCCTGGATAAACTTAGAGAGGGGATATTTTTTTTTTTTATTCGGAGTCAAGTTTAAAGGGGGATAGGTATTCAAGTTTAAGGGGGGATTGATAAGATAAGATAAGATAAAATAATTTTATTAATGTCCAACGAATGACCACAAAATTAGGTCAATGGGACTGAAGACTACAACAAGTATGAGTACAATATGGGAGTCCAAGCGCAGCTCCTAGATAATGCCAAAAATAGCATAAATAAAGAAACATACAGTAGTATGACCTCAGAATGTATATGGCCGTGACAAAAGTACAATGATCCAAGATATAAGTATGTCCAAGAGAAGTGGACAACTCAAAATTCTGTCAAGAGAGAGAAAGAGAGAGAGGACTGACGATGAGGCTATCAAGGTCTCCTAGGTCTGATGGCTGAGGGCAAGGGGGGCAAACTGGGCATTGGCTGGCTGTCAGAGTCCTCAGGGACTATCGGGGGGTCCGGTTGTATGATCCTGGGAGGGATGTAGGAGCAGGGGATACTCCTAGCATCCAAGGCCAAAAGAAAGAAAAAACTGGATAGATCTTTGACAGCTCATCTGAATATGGGAGGTAGTCTGACAGACGGGAGGTACCCTATTCTGGATTCGTCTGAAGCTAATCACTCCAATTCTTTAAGGATGTATGGACTGATTTATAGTTCATCACCTCCGAACCGATCTCGATGATAATGATCTGTCTCCCAGAGGGGGGAGGCTAAGGAGAGACATGAGGTCTCACCGATATACTATCTGGTGCACTCTAGGACTCTGCCTGTTGTTTGTTGCTCCGATTTGATGGATCAACATGAAAGTAGGAGGTGGTCTTCCTGGTCATCCCAAGGCTGGGCATGGTGTGTAGGTACTAGGAACTGAGATCTGTGGCTAAAAATCTCCCCGATGAAGAGGGCTAGGAATCTCTGATCTTGGTACTGGAAGAAAGTAGAGAGGGAGCCCCCCGAGTCTCTATAGAGGCAATGGAAATGTCCTTTGATCTCGTAGTATATGGGACACCTAAAGATAAGGTGCATCTCTGTCTTCGGTTCCTGTAAGTGGCACATCTGGCAGATCCTATCAGACCATGGTATATGGTGTCCCATCTCAATTCAAAGTCAATGAGATACGACCCAAAGCTATCCCAATGGGATCCTGAGTGAGTGCATCCAATCCCTGCATGTATAAGGGGGGCGAACGACGATGCCATCCCACAACTCCAAAAAGTGCTCGATCCTAGGCTCGTCGGAGGTGAGGCTCAAGTGACTTGGATGTATAGTATGTAGATGTCCTCTTCGATAGCCCAATTCAATACCTATCTAGTTAGTAAGAGATGGCGTGGTGCATCAAGGGAGAAACTAAACAGAAGAAGGTGCTCAGGGGAGATAGTCATCGATTGGAGAAGCCGAGACATCTTTGCGAACCAACCACATGCACGACTTGAGGGGGGATTCGAAGCAAGAGTCTCCGAGGAGAAAAGAGCGAAGTAGGGGTACCTCTCTCTCTCCCGATGGTAGAGTCTCTAAAAGATCTAACTCTATGAAGGAAAGAGACCAATTGGAAAATGACCTCAAGGCGGAATGGGTGGACACCAAACTCTGCATGAATAATGGGCTGTGGAACCGTCTGCTTGCAGCGGATGATACGCCTAACAATTAGGGTGGGTTTACCATAGGTAGTTTAAGGTGGCACATGGTTTTAGCCCATGGCATTTGTTATCACACAATCTTTCACATTAGTCCAAAGTCTTCACAAGGTACAAAGATGAGTGGAACATTAGAAGTGTTGCCAATGTCACCTAGGCAACAACTTCCCTCGTTTTAATGAAGTGTGGATCCAACACAAGGGAGACTTCCCTAGTAGCCTTTAGGGTTCCTATGGAAAGATGGGATCACCTATATAGTTACTCAATTCACCACCAATAAGATATAATAGAAAAGTATGGAATAGGTGGTTACTCAAGGTAAATTCCAGATTTGAGTTTCATGTGCTTTTAGGGTTCTTTAGAGGGTTTATCAAGTTACTATCCAATGTAAAATTATCCCCAAACAATGCAAATCTGAAAATTAATGATGGCTGTTGCAAAACTTGTATAGAAGATGGAAAAATCGCAGCAATAGACAAGTCATAATAGCAATCAGCTTTGGCCCTTTAAACAGGTTGTAAACAAATAGAAATTAGGGCTAAAGAAATGGATAAAACTAAGGTTTATACAACTAGCTAATTTTGAAAATTGAAATGTATTTAACAGCCAAGAATACCAAGACGTCCAGCCCTAAATTGGCTGTAATATAAATCATCAAGACTATTTATGGAAATAAAATGATTTTTAGGTTAAGTACATGCACAAAAATCAAGATGTCTAGGTTTTAAGATGGTTGAAAAATGAATATAAGTTGTTATAAAACCCTAGATTTACCCTAAAACATAAATAAAAAGTGAACTAGATGGGAGAAGACTAGTGCCTAATATTTTTTTTCGGGCATATGGGGCCAACTAAAGACTCCCTTGAGAAAGTGTAAGTAGAACTAGGGTCATAGTTAGGGTTGTCTACTACAAACCCTAACAAATTAACCCAGTTCCTTACAAATTCCAAGATAGTTCAAGAGCAGATACTCCCCTAGTAATCTTCCAAGAGTTA
Organism: Picea mariana; assembly: GCA_032191745.1. Lineage (NCBI taxonomy): Eukaryota > Viridiplantae > Streptophyta > Pinopsida > Pinales > Pinaceae > Picea > Picea mariana. Next base: position 141,585 of record JASDQU010242796.1, read on the forward strand.
TGAAGAAGGGACTTGTTCAAGAAAGACATAGAGAGTGCATCACCACCACTAGAGAAGTACAACTACACTTAAAATCATTCATAAAAAACATTTATAAGATCAAGTTAGATCACTTAATAAATCGATTCATCTTCAAAACCGTAGTCAAGAGCATCCATGAAAATTGTAAAGCAATCCACAAGACATCATCCTCAAGAAGTCACTCTAGTTATCCATCCATAAAAAATATAGAAGAGAAGTAGACAAGTAATGTTCACCACAAGTTCTAGCAATGAATCGCAAATGAGAAGTGCTTCTCTATTTATATGAGAGATAAGGTAAAAATACATAAAATATCCATGATACATGAGTGAATAAGTCAAAAGACCCTCTTCCCAAGATGAAGTAAACCTCCTCAAATGTCAAGTTGTCCTCCTCATATGCATGATCTCCCACGTGTGGCATGTGTGGGCTCCCAAGAGTAGACGACTCACTCAAAAATCATGTGAAGGGGTGTGAAATGTTCTAAAAAATGAAACGTTCCCTCCAAATGGTGCAACATTTCATCAAGGAGGTGCAACGTCCTCTCCCAAAGGGTGCAATGACCTCAAAAATAGCCCAATGCCCTCCAAAAGAAATGGGACGACCTCCACAATACCCTCCAAAGGGACGAGGCTAATCCAAGTCACATCCATGCCATGTACATCATCCAAAGTAGGTGCAAATGACCCAAAATAGTCATCAATCGAAAGGCATGCACACAAGTCCAATGCAACATAAAAAGTGAGTCATGTCAAATGTAAATTCCATTAGGTAGATCACATTAAGCATCATCTTCAAGCTTCACAATAACTCATAAAATTCATACAATTTGCCAAGTTTAGTTCTGGGAGGGTCATCATTAGCCCTATTACATTTTCGAGTGCCCAAGAAGAGAAGTATTTCCCAAGAAACCTATCAAGGAGCATGTGTAGTAATAGATGGTATGGTTTGGGGGCTAACTTCATGAGTTGTAGTGCATAGTCATGTGAGGTTATGTAAGATATTCATCCACATGAGTGCCTTTGGAATGAGGGAGCGCTTATGCATTGAGTTGTCCTTTCCTTGAAACTGTGTCTTTCCACCCCTTATTTCCATTTTTCTTTGTCCATTGAACCTCATTTGGCTTTATTTTGGTTTTACTTAGTCCCTTTCAGATATGCATTCATTGCATAAGACTTGGGGTTATGGCCTCATATCGAGGGGGCATTGCTCATGCTTTGTTTCCTTTGGTTTTTGACATTTCTTTTCTTTTCATTTTGCTTTTTTTTTTTTTTTAAATCTAGTGGCATGCACCTCAAGCATTCAAAGTCCTTCTCATGGGAGTATGAAGCATGAACCTATGTGTGACATATGCCAACCAACCCAAGAGCGGGACAATGGAAATCAGGAAGGATGGAAAATATTAAGTATGGTTTAGGATATAGACACACTACACCTCTCAAATCCCCCCAGTAGTACAACTCTACCCAAGAGTGACAACACTTATCTAGAAGATGATGATGAGCACCAAGGTGAAACAAGGCAAAAAGGTACAAATTTAGAGCATCATGATCCATTATCCGACTTAACCAATGGTCACTACTGTCATGATGAATACATAAGGCATTAACACTTAATGTGAAACAATGAAATAAGATAAGGTAAGATAAGATAATTTTATTAATGTCCGACTAATGACCACAAAAGTAGGTCAAAGGGACTACTGAGTACAATGGTGTCAATACAATGCGGGAGTACCAAAAGGTCTCCTATAAAAGGCACAATGCTTAAAGTAAACTGCAATAAGGTAGAGAGTGAGATCAACTTCGAGGCATGAAGAACCATCGACCTCGAGCTCAGAGACCTTCTCTGATGATGAAATGTTTCGTAGGTGAAGATATAAGGACAAGAGGAGCCAAAAGAATAAGAAGAAAGGAAATGGGTCTGTCCTGGAGTGGAACCATCTCTCCTACCATCTGAGGCCGATTGAAGGAAGCATAGTGTAGTAGGGTGTCCCGAGGGGGAGCTAGTAGGTTGCTTGGATTTCCGTTGTGCTATTGACTGGTAGAGGTAGTGCACCGACGAGGTCTAGGAGATCTCCTTTGTCTCCTAGGAAGGGATTTGGTTTGGTTATGTCGCTGAAATCTGGTGGGACGAGGTAAGGTTTCACGGATCCGCACTGATCTGGAGTCCAGGGTTGCGCTGATGTCGGTCTTTCTCTTAGTGCCCCTTCTAGAGGGTAGCACAGTGGAGAAGGAGGTGATCCATCGAATAAGATCTGGTCTCGTAGGAGGCTGAAGAGTATGGGCCCGGAGCCTGAAAGCCTCCTGTATATATAAGGCTAAGCATTTTTGATCCGGATACCTGAAGAATCTCGTGAGGGTTTGAGTCCTCCTGAATAAGCAATGAAATCGTCTCCTGATCTCAAGCACCATAATCATCAAATGTGAGTGACATGAGCAAAATGTGGGAAGCATCTCTGGTCAATTGTCTGTGGAGAACCATGGATCTCGTCTATGGAACTGCTATCTGTAGTAAGGATCACAGGAGAAAATTCTTCTCTAGTTACCCCTAGATGTCAGGGGGTAACATTATTGATGTGAAGGAAGCCTATTTAAGTGGATTGTTGTCTCCACTATAAAGAGCCTCAAGTAATTGGTCTTGGTTGGATTGGCGAAGGATAACATATATATCTATTGGTGTTTGTTTTCCGGTTTTGGGTTTTGAGGAGAAATATCTTGTATTCTTTGTATCCATAGAGTGAGGGCATGTAATTTTTCATTTTAAAATATGATGTGAAGTGAAGGGATTCTTGAAAAGCATGATGATTTTTAGTAGGTTGAAATGGCGGTTGAAAGATGTAGCAAATTTGTAGTTGTTGTTGGGTCCATCCTACAGACTGCAAATGAGAAAGTTTTCGTTGGAGAAGTTGTCATTTGAGAAATGTTTAGGTACATGGTGATACATGGAGATACATGAAAATTCTACATGCTTGCTTTCGGATCCATGGAGCTACCTAAGCATGGAGTGATATTTCTACATGCTACATGCTCGCTTTTGGATCCATGGAGCTACCTAAAATTCTACATGTTTTCTTTTGGATCCATGGATCTACCTAAAATTCTACATGCTTTCTTTTGGATCCATGAAGCTACCTAAAATTCTAGAAATCTCACTCCATGGAGATACCTAGAATTTTCATGTAGAAATCTCACTCCATGCTTGCTTTTGGATCTATTTTTGACATCATGCAACTCAAATGGTTTTGTCATATGGATTCTCAGGATGAGAGCCTCATGTCTTTATCATGTAATTTATCAATTCCATGTTGAGGTGTTTATAGGTGTTATCAAATATTCTGGAGTCCTCATGTCCTTTTGTCATAGCACATGTCGCCATGTGGAGCCACTATTACCACATATGTTGCATGGGGGGTTTTGCAGGAGGATCCCATGGTCACTTGGCAGTGTCAGAGCAACGAGCATAAGCATATTCAAAGCACAAGATTCAATGATCACGCCCTTGGTGACATTTTCCATCATTTTCTTCACCATTTTGATGTTTCCCTTGGTGGGGTGTTGTTAACCCTTGGATTTTCTCGCTTGTAAATCCTGAGGGTTAGGGGCCATCATGTTCTATTTTGTTGGCATTCAGATAGTTTTTCAAAGATAGTTTGTATGAGCCAGAGATGGTTCCCATTGAGTTCAAATACAAGATTGGTTAAGTGATGTTTTCTTTCTTTAGAGACAAAGTATGCACGTTTTTTCAGGAGATTGGTCAAAGATGTCTATTTTTAGCAGTTCTCCTACTTTTGAGGAGATAGAGTTCAGAGGTCTGCATGGCCGTTTTGATGGTATATTCAGAATCCTTGCGAGCCAAGGATTCCAAAGAGTTTCATCAGGATTACATGCATGACACTTCGTACAACAACCCCAATTTAGAGTCTTGCATGTCGAATCTGAACACATATTCATATTCCTTGCAAAAAAATCGAGTTCGATGACCATAATTTCATTGACATGCAAGTGCTTTCTATTTTTAGCAGTATGCCACGTGGCAACCTTACATAGGTGACATTTGGCATTTTCATGATGTGACATGTGGTAGTTTTTGGAGGTGACATGTGGCAGCTTCCAACAGTGACAAGTGGTAGAACCAAGGTGCCTACATGAGACTGGGGTGATGTGGCATGTACCAGAGTTGACTGAGATCATGTCTAAGTCAATAGAGTGCATGCTTGAGTTAGAAGGTGTGTTGGCACATGGAGGAGTTTACAAGGTGCATTAGTTGAGTTAACTGGAGTGCTCACCATCCTTCTCTCACCTCACTAGGGGTGCCCACCTTTTGTCTCTCTGCATCTTGAGTTTAAACTCAGAGTATCTTCAATTAACAGGATGCATGCATGAGTTATGGGGTGAAGTGGCGCATGATGATCATCACGAGGTGGATAGCTTGAGTTTGTGTTACAAACAAACTTGTTTGATAACTATAAAAATATCCAATTTAAGTAGGATAAAATAGAGAGATCCATAAGGATAATTGTAATTGATAAAATATACAAGTGATCT
>JASDQU010242797.1:0-11715 GCA_032191745.1 Picea mariana
GAACCACGTATATGTTGTGTTGCTCTGCTTTGTGCAATGTGTTGATGTGTTTTCACTTGCTAAGTTCTTTGATATAGATAGATAGATTTGTTTATGCTTTGTGCTAATGATGTGTATGGATGTTAGATCTGACCTATATGAATGTGCTTAGTGCTTGAATCTGCTAGATCTAATCTTTTATGTCGTGTTAAGTGCTACGAGATGTCAGATCTGGTTGACCACTATGTTTTACTGTGATTAGGGTTTAACTACGTTGTAACTAAGGTCTGAATATAGATAGATATAACTACTAAGTGCTCTGTTAGGTATTACAATCATGGATCTATCTCCCAGCTAAGGTTGCAGACACCTGAGTCCTGCAACCACCCCTGCCTCTACCTCAGCTGAGACTTCATCTACTTCGAAGGTGTTGTCGAAAGGGTCGATAGTTAGGGTTTTTTTGGTGTGTTGTTGTAGCGTTGAACCCCAGGTCTACCCCTGTGCCAACAAGAGCTAAAACTAATTACTAGGCTTCCTTTGTCTGGCCTCCCATCGTTCATGAATACTTATGTCTTGTTCAATTACTTCCCACGAGCGTTCAAGCTCAACCCAGATATTAGCTGTTTCTAAGATGGTGTTGAATAAAGTTAAGGCAATGTTAGTTTTGTATTTAAGATCGTGCTCAATATTAGGCTACCTTGCAGCAGGTACTGTCATGAGGAAAAGAAAAAAATCAAAGAATCATAACAAATCAGAACTATTCAATGATAATTATGAATACAATCAACCAGAGAGATATGGAATATCTCTCGAGTATGGTCACTAAATAATGTTGAAGAAAAGGTATGAATTACCTTTTCTCAATCATTTTCAGATATTTCCTAGCTAGGAAACAATAGTTGGGAATGTCACCTGGGGGTTTATAGCCTCAAAATATTCTCTCAATCCGCAAGTATTAATTACAAGGAATAAGGTGGATTTATAGTTTAAATATGTTGCAAAAATAAAATAAAATAAAATTTCTGAAATATACACATATTTGCGATTAAATAAACATGGAGATCAAAAAGTGAAAAGTAACCAAGTCACAAATACACATATATGAGTCAGAACAACAATCTGATTGTATTTCACTCTGAGATATAAAAAATGTATTCTCTTTACAAAACCCCTGCGAGGGCATGGAACAAAGTATGATTTAGAGATATTCGATGAACGCCATACGAAAAGACTGTGACAGTAAAGTAAAACTGAAATTAATAATCTGGATCAATTTCAACAAACTGCTACCAATTTGACTTTGCAAGATATTCATTTATCAACCATGAAACTTAATTCACAAACAAGAAAGAATACACTGACTATCAAGGATGGTTCAACACCTCTAAAACAAGCAACTGAAAAATGTGGTTCATTCTTGAACCTTGTTGTCTACAATAAGATCATGTTGTCAAGAAGAGAATTAGGCTTTGAATAAACTCAGAAATTAATAAAAACTAAAATGATCTCATGTAACTAAAGAGAAAACCTTAGTCTTGTTTTCTCCTTCTATTCGCCTCTTGTCTCTTCTTCTCATTCATATTTTATCTTTTCCAACTAATTTGAAGTAGTTCAACAACTTTCTTTAGTTAAGTTGATTTAACTTAACTAATTAGTTTAGGAGAAATAAATAATGATATAGTTAAGGGTCTTAACTAATAATAACTAGGTAGGTAGGACCCCTTATGACTCTCATCATTTCTTCCTTTTAAATCATGGAATATAATACAAAACAAATAATCATTTTAACCATATGCCACCCTTGTAACTCCCTTGAATAACTTTCAACCTGGATATTTAAATATCAGAAATAATTTATATCATATCCAAAAAAGAATATATGTATCCACATTATCCACAAAATATCAAAAMARAGCTTGTTGTCCAAAAATACTRAAAACCATTAAGCATTGTCTTCATCATCTGAAATCATAAAAAAATATAATCTAAAAACCATATTTKCCACTTTGTGAAGAAATTTTCCTTTTTTCATTGTTGTTTCCYTTAGACTTATTGGAAGTATCTCGTGGTTGATTGGATCCTTGGGGTTGTATCTCGRTGATCACATGGGAGCATTCATCCTTCAAATGCATGTGGGAAGACACAGATTTCTAGGAATCATTGGAGGGAGAAGAAGGGGAGGCAACTACTTTTCCCTTGTCTTGCACAGGTTGGGGAATATCAATTTTTAATCTCTTATTGGTGTGTGAAGACTGAACTGGAGAAAAAACACGGGCAATCTGGACATTGGGATTGACAGGTGGTGGCAAAGGAAATGACATAGTGGGTCAACCACGATGGTGAGAGACAGGCTGGTTGACAATCTCTTTCCAACCATAATTCACGGGGACTTCAGGTTGGTTGACGATCTCTTATCAACCATCATTCGTGGGGACTTCAGGATGTAAAGAAATGTGTGGAGGGACGAGAATGTCAGTGATATTCTGAGGTGGTTGGAAAGGGGGTTTCTCTAGTCGAGGGTGCATTATTCCATGACCAACCCAATTAAAGAACCCATCTTGGAACAATTGGTTCAATTCTTGAGGATCAACTTCAAAATGGATAGAAAATCTAGGCCTCCTATGGCCTCGGTTCCAATTTCCCATGCCTCTATTATTTATGCCATTGTTGACCCTACTGAAAAAGCTCATTCTGTAGCAGCAATTCGTCATTAATGAACCTTTTAATAAACCATACATGACACTCTTATTATATGAATTGAAAATTATCTCAAAAATTGAAACGTGATACATGCAAATCCATCCATAACAAACCATTCATTAATTGTCATGTGAACAAGGGGTGATAGGGTTCATGGGAAATATGGGGGGAGTTTAATTAGAGAAAAATGGTAGAATGATAGGGGATGCATATACAAATATTTTTCAGCAATTAACCAAACCATTAAACTGTGTATAAAAAAATCAAAATATTAGTCACCAACACTTTCTATGTTATCCCTTTTGTCGCTTCTATACAAACTTTTCTTTTAAATTTTTATCATTGAACATGGATGCTTTAAGTGAAATCGGTATTTTTAGGGGAATGTAATTAGMAAAAAAAGGTATAATGATATGGAAACAATATGGATATTGTTCAAGTGAAACAACACAAAACATGCTACCTCAAACACAATCAAAACATATCTCTTTCCAGACTTTCAACGTTTAACAAGTGTTCCTTTTTCAAAACAATAATCCAAACTGGTATCTCCTTTGACAAATTTGCTTGTTGGCTTCCGAATTATTTACACAATAATATGTATGCCCATAACTATTTAATTATAGTAACCATTGTATCCACATTATCATAATATGGCAGTCATAACGAATATCATTGTAATCATTATAATAACAACAATAGCCTTTGAGCCACGACCATGACAATTTTACTCCAATACTACTCCTTTAAAACCAACATGGACACGCACAGTGTTTACAACAACTCATATCCATGATTTATTTAACCACTGTTCAATGCAACCATTTTGGACATTATCACTCTTATTTGGGCTTCAAACATTTCGAACACAGGTGTCCCTTTTATACAATCAACATAATGATTGAACCAAAAAACATTCAATATTTTGAACACAAGATTCAAATGAACGGGTGAGTACAAATCTCTTCAAGAATTACCAAACAAGGGACCAAACAAGATCATGCCCAAGTAACTGGGCAAGCACAGTGCTCCCATCAACTTCAAACTAGAGTAAATATGATCTCAAAGTAATTTTCAAGGTTTAAGATAGTAAGTGCAAGATAAGAACATGTGGTTCGACCAGAGAGTTTGGAAGATGAGTGGCACAGACATCTCATTCTGTAGGTTCCCTATCATAATTTACCGCAGGAACAATAACATGCAATATTTCTCTTGGTTGTATGGGTCTCCAACAACAGACTGCAACTGCTAAAAGAAAAACAATTGAAGCCAAGCCTTTTTAACAACACTGCATAAAAAGCGACCAAATATAAACCCACACCCAACCAAAAAGCATGAATAGTGCTTTCATTAACCTATGGGTAGTATTGTCTTCATATTGTATAATGTTTACCAAGAAATGGCAATGGTGAGGTCATAGAAATAAAACCAACAACTCAAGGTTTTTCCAAGACAAGGCACGAAATGCTCCAACTTTCCATCATAGTTCACATAAAAAACCACAGAGTCAAACATGGCATGGGCATACTTAGTCACAGAGACCATTAATGTCAATATATAGGTGGGGTATTCACAAAGCCCATATTTTAGGCAGACTGTGATAACCAACTTCAAGAGAGGGGATAAACTCAAAAACAAAACCATGGCAAAGTTGGCTTCACTGCAACCTTTAATTAACAATTCCCTGTGAAATATTACACACATCAAGGACCACGCAACCAACCTTTAAGATCCAACAGTCCCATAATGACCACCACAAAAAACAAAAGATGCAACCATAACACACAGTTCCAAAACATCATAACATCTTGAGAATCACACAGACCAGGAGAAAACAGAGCCAAAATTTGATTCAAAGGCAGAGTAACTCTCATGCATGGAAAAGTAAGAAAACCCATAACTGTAAAGGTCTGCATGAGGAGAAAAAAACCAAGACTGTATATTTTCTCCACGACTGGGAAAGGCAGAGCAGCAGTAACTACTAGAGCCAAAAAATACAAGAATGACTAGGGTGATGGGCTCAAGGGGATTTTGAGTGACGTGAATTTACTGCATGCCACTTCTCCACTCAGATATTCATTCAATTTTTAGTATAATCCATTACAAATAGCCAACTCACCATAACACTACATTCAAACCAATAATCAACCAAAAAAAAACCAAAATTTCCATATTACTTTTGCAAATTGTGCCACCCCTTGCCAATATCAAATTCCTGCAAAATTCATTGTGCTAGGAACACAACCCACTATGAAACTCAAACACTATGCATAACCATAGTAGAAAGAGTCAAGACCACCAATCAATGTGCATAATCATAGTAGCAAGGGTCAAGACCACCCAACCTTTGTCATGAATAATACACAACATTAAAACTTGGAGTATAATTCTTTCATTCAAAAGGGCAACATTATCATATTTTATGAGAGATAATCCAAACCACTCAGCTCCATGTTTTAATCATCCAACCACCACATATTACCAGAAAATGTTAACCATGATTTGAAGCAAATGAACTGCAGAGAACCGTGTTGCTACCATCTCATAGATAATAAAAGTATAAGTGTTGTTTATCCACCATATTTCCATGAGTATAACAAGGGGGTAACACCTACTAGTATTTTATTAATATAGATAAATAATAAAGCTCGGCAATCATTTGTGAGCATAATATTCATCATTGCGTTTTTAAACATCAACAAACTGGCGAATCCACGAGGAAATCTGTTTCCAACAGATTAAGAACTTAGAATGTTCGGTTTTGCAGACCAAGTGAACTGTAGATCAAAGAATTATTTACCAAAATGATTATGAAACGGGAGGAGTGAGGCAGTTTAAGGGAAAAAATGATCCCGTACTTTGGGAATATCTCATGAAAAGTGTTAGGTATGAGGGGTTGTTTCTTGTATGCATAAAATTTTATTGGTCATAGTACTAGAAGCAGAAATCCATTTCAGTGATTTCTACAAGGGTGACATAATGACAATTGTGTAACTTGATTGTTATTGACAAAAATACTTACAGAATAACATCCTTGTGGCGAAATTGATCCAAAGTTTTATTTCAGATAAACAAAAAGGCAAACAATAAAATAAAAACAGTGGAAACAAAGAAACATAAAAAGAAAAACAACAAGGCAAAATCAAAGCAGTGAAATGGAAACTATAATACAACAATGACTTTGATGTAATGTTCAACCTTCAAATTGGTTCCACATAGCGTTTCAAGTGGGAACCGTTGGTACTATAGGAAAATAATTTCTCTTCTAAGTCCTTTAGAAGATAATAATTTGTGCCTAGGACAAAAGTGATTTTAAAAGGACCCGACCATAATTTTTGAAACTTTGAATGTCTTCCTCTGTCAACATGGGCTGGATCCCAAAGCAATACTTTCCCATTTACTCTAAACCTGACAACTTTTGTGATTTGTTGAAATATTTCTTGACGGTTTGTTGTCATCTCTTTATGTTTTCCAAGGTAAACATTCTTTGTTCCTCTAAAGCTAACAGTGCATTTATCTTTTGAGGGACATTAGAAGAATTTAATTCTTCGATCTATAGCATCAAACATAGAGAAGAAAGTACAATTCAGTAGGAAAAATAGCTTCTTGACCATGAACAAGTTGAAAGTAAGTGCAACATGCGCTTACCTTGGTAGTAGTGTGATCTGCCCAAAGGGCATAAGTGAGGAGGGTGTGCCATTGACGATGCTTATATTCAATGAGCCTCTTGATGATCCTAACCAGACTTTTATTATATGAGGTGAAATGTTTGACTCCCATCTTGGCTAGAAATTGAGTCAACTTAGCGGAAATGAAAGTGGGACCATTGCCTATAATAATTTCTAAAGGAATGCCAAATCTGGAGAAAATATTAGTTTCAAGGAAAGAAATAACATGTTCATCTTGTGACTATTTAAGTGGGACAACTTCAGTCCATTTAGTGAAATAATTTGTGGTTGTCAAGATAAAAACATGCCTTGTTGAAGATGGAGGGCTAATAAGACCGATAAATTCCAGACCCAATTTCAAAAAAGGAAACTCAGGGAGGACAAGTTGCAAAGGCATGGCAGAAAGACGTTCTTTCCCAGCGAATTTTTGGCACTTCTCACAAGATCTTGAAAATTTATAAGAATCTCAAAAAATTGAGGGCCAATAATAACCTTTTCTGATGATTTTAAAAGTAGTTGTTTTCATAGAAAAGTGACCACCTACATGAATAATAGAATCTGAAGATCCATGAGTTTCCTGTAATAATTTCTATGCTTCCTCATTATTTACACATCGAAGTAATATGCCATAGGCAGATCTTCTGAACAAAAAGTCTTCTAAAATAATATATTTGGAAGATTCGAGATGGAGACTTCTCCTTTGATGAGTATCTAAATCATCTGGTCATTTTTTATATTGCAAGTAATACACCAGATTTTATACCATGGATGTTCAGCTATGGGAAGGGTTTGACTCTCAATGTAAAATAGTGTTGAAAGAGGATTATCTTGTTCATCAATTTCTTCCCTTGCTTCAACATGTTGAGCCAAGTGAAGGGATAAGTCTTGTCCCTTAATTTTTTTTGATCTCATGATGGTTAAATCATGCTCTTGTATCTTGGCAAGCCAATGTGAAAGATTCCCTCAAAGGTAAGTCTACAAAAGAAAAATTTTGATAGCAGGCAAAGGGACTTTTACCTGTGTGTGCTTTCCTAGAATAAAGTGGCGAAATTTCTCCACAGCTTTAACCAAAGCAAAAGCATGTTTTTCGATATAAGAATTCTTTAATTCATCATCTAATAAGCTTTGACTCATGTAAGATGTTGGTTTTTTCTTATTCTGGTCATCACATTGTAAGCAAATAGCATAAACGGCTTCCTCAGTGGCATTAGTGTGTATGATAAAATCTTTCTCAAAGTCTGGTTTCTCCAAAACTGGTGCGGAACTAATTGCTTTCTTAATCCTTACGAAATCATTTTCGACGTCTTCAGTCCAAGAAAAGGAGAAATCTTTCTTTATAATAATATGAATTGGTTTGACCATTAAAGAAAAATCAAGAACAAATCTACACACAAAGTTGATAATGCCCATAAAGGCTTGAACCTTCTTTTTGAAGAGGGGGCAGGAAGGCTAAGAATAGAACCGATCCTTTCGGGGTCTATGCTTATTCCTTAATCAGAAAAAATATGCCGAAGGAGATTTCCCTTGGTAATGCCAAAGATATATTTAGAAGGATTTAAAGAAATACCGAACTTTCTGCACTGCATGAGAATTTTTTTTAGATGACCAAAATGATCCAAATGGTTTTTTGAATAAACAATCAAGTCATCGAGATAAACCTAGTTAATCCTAATAATTAGATCGTCAAAATCTATCTGCATAGCTCTTTGGAAAGTGGCACTTGCATTAGATATGACAAAAGGAATGCGTTCATAAGAAAATGTTCCCCAACATGTAGTGAAAGTGGTTTTGTACCTATCAGTCCTTTTTACCTTGATCTGATTATAACCAGAGAAACCATCAAGTAAGGACATCATTTGTGACCCTGCAACTTGCTACAAAATCATTTCCATGTTAGGGAGAGGAAAATGGTCTTTTACATTGACTCTATTAAATGCACGGAAATCAACTCACATTCATATCTGACCAATTGTTTTTCGAATGGGGACCAAATTAGAAACCCACTCTAAATACTTAACCGGGAAAATTATACCAGCTTTCAAAAAAAATTCCAACTCCTTCCTAATAGTAGCTTCAAGTGCGGAGTTAATGGGTCTTTGTTTTTGCCTAACTGGTTTTATCCCTTCCTTAATAGTAATGGCATGTTGTATGAGATCATGATCAAAACCACGAATATCCTCATATGACCAAGCAAAAACATCTTGAAATTCATGAAGTAAATTAGTGAATTTCATCTTTTCTTCATCAGTACATTGGGAACCTATTTTAACATTCTTGGGGGAATAGGGTGTTCCAATGTTTAAGGAAATGGTTTCAACCGCTTTCCTTTTTTACTCCTCTTCTTTATGCATTTCTTTATTTCCTATATCACTCAATGAAAAGGAACTTTCTACAGGAGTGAATCCTTTCAGAATTTCATTGTTTTCCATGGATATATTCTCTTTGGGATTAAATGGTTCATTTTGTATGAAAGCACAGATTCCTTCATCACTAGGGAAGACCTGCCATGAATCTGCATTGTCAGGAATATGAGGACGATATAAAGATTGAAAATTACAGTCAGGTCTTTGAGGAAGAAATTGTCGAGTATGAGACGTTGCAAACACAACGAACATATCGACCATTGAATTAAGTTCCCTTTTAACATGAGTGATGTTAAATGATAATAAGTTCAAGATAAGAATCCAAATAGCTTGGATTTAGCGTTTCATCAAATTATTGTTAGGAGAGTAGATTTTACATACAAGGTTCACAACAAGTTCAGATTCCCCAAAAAATGTAAGGTGTCCACAACCTAAATTATAAGAATTTTAAATTCCTAGCAATAATTCTTCAAAATTGATAACGTTATTCATGCAAGCAAATTCTAGCCTATAAGAAAATTTGTGAATTTTACCTAAAAGTGAGTATAATATAATTCTAGCTCCATTACCTTCGTTGGTGCATGAGCCATCGAAATGCATGGTCCACATACCATCCTCTAGGTCAATTTGTTACGGGGCAGTGTCACCCTTATATGCAAAGATGGAGTACACTCCTAAGTTTTCCTCGACATAGTTTACATTAGGATGTGGAATACTCTCTATGTATGGTGATATTCTTCCTTCCCTTGGGACTATGATATTATTTCCATTCTGAGGAACGGATAAGTGTGTTACGTCAAGAGAAAGATATCCACCTGTCAAGGCTTTCCAGTCTCTTCCTAAGATGATATAATCGTTACTTAATGGCATGTCAATTACCTGGATGTTGAGGGTTGTCCTTATTTCAGGATGTGCGCACAGAACCAAAGTCACGTATTTGATTTCACCTATAGTCAATTGTTGTAGATTTTAATATGAGATCATGCTTCTAGAATTTTCTTTAGTACATGATAAGCCTGGATCTTCCATAATAATTTTTGACATTACGCTTGGGCCCGAACCATCACAATTAGGCAACAATGGGTTATTTTATCCATAATTTTTACATAAATGAAAAATGGAGGGTTTTTTACAGGGTGTCTAAATTTGTTTACACCTACTTTATTTACAATAGAATCCTCTTCTTTAGCCTCTTCAGAAAGATTGGCTATGGCAAAATCTTTTCCTTCCATAAAATTTTTGAGATGCTTTTGTTGTTTAGGGATGACAACCATGTCCAGAAGAGTAGGATTGGCCTTGATATTAGCCAATTGGTTGAGAATATTATACTTGGAAGAGGGAAGAGGGGAGGGAACTCCTTGAATTTCAGGAGTCTTGGAAGCCTGTACAATGGCAGCTTGTGAAGATGAGCTTGGACTAGAAGAAGTACGAGGGGGATCATATTTTCCTTTTGAAGTATAGGATTTATTCCTAGTGTTTATGATCATGACATCTTTCGGTTCTACCCAATCTAGAAAAAAAATGGTGGTTTCATGATTTTTGCCAAATATTTTATCTCTCTCACTCTTCTTTACCTCACAAGTACATTCCTCGTGATTTTCCTTGCAAAATTTACACCGACTTCGAGACATGATGGATTTGGGATGAATTTTTTTTTCATCGTAAAAGTTGGTGAAGAAGAATATGATGCCCCAGGAGTAATCGAAGGGACATTCCCCTTTTGCTCGTATGCTATCATCCGATTGTTCATATCCTGTACAAGTTGTAGGAGGGAAGACATGTCTATTTTTTTAACCTATTCCCCTTTGAGGAGACCTATTCTTTCTAGTTGTTCTTCATATTCTAGACAAGTATGCAGGGTGGAACCAAGGTTATCAATAGTCTTTTCTTCAATCCTATGCCGATAAGGGGAAGGTAGAGCATTATAGTAATGCATAAAATCTTCTTGGTTCTGGGGGTGAATAAGTTTGGGAATTTGATTATACAACTTGGTGAAATGAAGGTTGAAAGACTTAATAGTCTCACCGTCCTTGTACGCAATGTTATTATATTCCCGCAATTGTTTGGTTGGGCTCTTAGATTGCCCATAAGTGGACTTAAACCAGTAAACTAACTCTTCCCAAGTGGAAAGGATTTTGGGAGGGAGATCGAAAAAATATGTCGCTGCTTTCCCTTCGAGAAAGTTGAAAAATAGGTGCATGCAAGTATCATTATTATTAGCTCCTATATTTTGACAAGCATTAGAGAATGCTACCAAGTGAAGGTATTATTTCCGGAAAACCTAGATAGATTCTATTTAAATTTTGGTAAAGGACAAGTAGCATGCGCTAGGTTCAAGGGAGAGGAGACGTTCCATGGGGTGGTAGTAGCATCTTCCTCGAATTGGAAAATCCCATACTTCTTGATGATTTTGGCAGGGTTAGTAGTAGATTGGACAGGAACCTGATGGATATTCAAACTACCAATTACTGACAAGGTTGAAGGCTAATATGATGAGGCACCTACAGTACCACCAGAGCCACCTGCAGATTCCATGTTGTAGATGATGGGTGTGGGTGAGAGTTGGTCACTTATCTTCTATAATGTCTAATTTTATTGACCTAGGGTTCATGTATGTTTGTGGTTCCAACAAATCCTCTAAAACTATCGTCCCCCCTGGTAAACCATATGGCAATGCAACACACAAAATGTGTTACGCAGTCTCACCCAAGATACCTTTAATGGGTGGTTGTAATACTCAAGTGTTTACAGCCTAGGATTGAGTATGAGATAAGTGGGATAAATATTGAACCATTATTATGACTTGTAAATGCAATATATTGTTATTCACAATTTATGCAGTAGATCCATAGGCTTATTCCTTTAGTATTGCAAAAGCACTTAAACAGGCAATATAATAATTCATGCATTCAACCTAATAATAACTGCTTCAAACAATAGAGACATGCAAAAATTCATCACATAACACAGATATTATCGTGGTTCACCCCTCCCAGGGATCGTCC
>JASDQU010242797.1:11765-23849 GCA_032191745.1 Picea mariana
GAACTTAAACAGGCAATATAATAATTCATGCATTCAACATAATAATAACTGCTTCAAACAATAGAGACATGCAAAAATTCATCACACAACACACATATTACCGTGGTTCACCCCTCCCAGGGATCGTCCACAAAGATTTGGCTCTCATCTCTCTTATTATATTCTATTCGCATCTACAGCGTCAGGCGCTTACAACTCCCCTCTAATGGGTAGGATCTATATGAGGTGAAATAGATCTCACCAGGCTCCTCAGCCTGTGATCTAATCCTCAATATCTACCTTCTCTCGGTTCTTATAGATCAACAACTTACAAAATAGTTCTTACAACCAAACATTACATATCGCATCAACTCATGTGTAACTTACAACAACATAATAGTACTCTGAAGTGAACCGACCATGATGCCTAAATATTTATATTTATACATTCTGGGCTCTTTAGCCATTTACAATACCTTACCAAAACCCTAACCCTACCATCATTAGGTCTTCTTCAGCTCCACATTCTCTTCATGGGTCTGTGCTATATGTGCCTTGTATTCCTCTGCTTGTGCCAGGACTTCTGCTACCCGCTCTTGTAGCAGTTCCATATGAGCCTATCGCTCATGTTTTTGTGTTTGCGCATTAATTATCTCTTCCTATAGTCTCTTCATGTCCTGCATCCCTTTGACGTGTTCTGTGATTGGCATTGTCTTCTGCTTCTGCTTGAGCTCTTGGATCACTGGTTTGATTCTATCTTCCTCCTTGTCCCACTGTTGGACCTGGTGATCCTCCTCCAATCTAGTCCCAAGCTACACTGCTTTATCAAACAAGTTAGTTGTTGTATTGACCTGCTTCTCTATCTCCTGTAGCTACGTTGTTTTTTCCTAATTCCTTTGCTCTTTCACTGCTAGTGGAATGGTTGGTGTGATTTGTTCTCAAATATTCTCTATCTCCTTCTGATACTGATCAATTGTCTGCGCAATCCGATCAATCTTTTCTTTTGCTGTGATTTCCTCTCCCTGCACGGCCTGTGGAATCTTCTTGTAAGTTCCTGCCACTTTCTGCTCCAATCCTTTTATACGCTCTCTTTCCTCCTGGGTCTCATATTTAGCCTTCTCATAGACTATTTCCAGTGCCTCTTGGTTCTTTGTTTCCTGCTTCAATTCGGTTAAGTGTTTGCGTGTGCGAGACTGTACCTTGTGGTTTACACTAACCTACAACCTATGTAGTTCCCCTGATGGTATCCTTGTTAACACAAGTTGGATTTGTCTTAATTCCTTCAATGGTTTCTACCCCACAATTTTGTCCATGTGCATCATACTAGAATTGATATGGAATGTTACATGCGGCTGCAGTATTTCCTGGACTGATTCTTGTTCCTCTTCTTGCACTCTTCCTTTTGTCTTTGGTGCCAATGGTTTGAGTCCCTTGCTGCTTGTTGGCTGCCCTTCCCCAATTTTCTTGAGGAGTTGTCGCATGTCTACCAATTTCTCTTCAATCCTATCCCTATGGTGTGCAACGTGATCGAAGTCCTCAGATAGACAATCCTGAACCATTTGGGCTATCATTTCCCCATCGTCATCTATGATCGTATACTCTAGTGGTGTTCTTTGGGCCTTTGATTTTTTGCACGTGCCTCCCATATGCATGGTTGGCCTCTTGTTTTCCCTTGTTGTTTGTGGGTTGGACCTTGCTTCGGTCTCTTGCGTGCGCTTGGCTTGTTGTTGTTGCTCTATGGTCGTCTGTGTCTTATCCTTCTTTTTGTTCTGGGCCCCTATCTTCATTGGCCCTTCTTCTGTCTGTATTGATTTTCCCTAGACCATCCTTCGTCTCTTGGGAACTTGGATTTCTTTCAGTTGGATTTCTTCCTACCCTGCCTCTTCTTCTACTGTCGTTTCTGACACTTCCTGAGTGATGGATGGAATCCTCCATTCATTGATGACCATGTCAATGTCCCCTTCTGTGATATAGTAGTGCATTTGCAGCCACTGTTTAGCCGGATCCTTCCTTGTTGTATCCACATTGTATGTCATGTGGCCTGGAAATTGGTGATGTCTGCATATTGCACGGCAACTTCTAGTGTTATTCTCCACACCGTGGAGATGGATTCTTGTAGGTCGCATAGGTATCCCTCAAAGATAGACCCGTTCACCTTTTTTCTCCTTGAATCTGGCCTGGCTTTGAGCAACATATATCTTGCCCCTTGATTTGGTTTGGTTCTAGTGCCAAAAACTATGTACCTTGGCTCTCTCCATCTCATGAAGGCTATTAGTGTGATCAACCATGAATAGTGGAACTCTATTCCTAGATCCTGCACATTCTTGTAGTCATCTAGGAATAGGTTCAAGAGGTACGGTGCCCACCTCATTGAGGTGCCTTCTGTGCACTAAGATACAACTGCAACAACCCCAGCTAGGACTTCCTCTATGCGGCATTTTCTTAGCAGCTTGCATGCTAAGAGTTTTGCGCCCAATTGTGTGGCTACRYCGTTGATCCTCTTGATAATAATCCCTCTTGTCCCCTTATCGGTGCCATACTTCTTCTTCATCTCTTATGCTAGCACTTTTTCCTTGGTTTTTTCATCCAAAAAAAACACGATATCCATGCCCTGAATTGGTAATCCTATGATTTTTGTGATAATATCAACATCTATTGAGACACTCTTGTTCAACCAGATGTCCCCGCCATGCGTCACTACTAGCAGTTGTTTGACACATGCAGTCGCATATTGACACCTGCCAAAATGTGGTAGGTCCACGTCACCTAAAATTCTTGTCCTCTACAATCTGGTTGCCCATTGGAGTGGTTGATCAAGCGGTTCCCCAAACCGACTCGTGCCCACCATCTCCATGTATACTCTTTTTTCAAGTTCCAAGAAATTGTCTTCGTCTACTATTTCATGGTCTGAGTATTTGAGCTTCTTGATGTGACCTAGTAGATCTGGTCCTACCTGTACCCCATCTGGTATGCGTGGTAGAAAAATTTATGCTGTCGGTTTTTTGCGAGGTGATCTAGGTATTTGTATCTTGTCTTTCTTCTATTGTGGTGGCTGGATCGAAGTTCCAACAACTTTCGGTTGTTCCTCAATATACCATTTTGGTTGGCCCATGATATCCTCGATCGCTCCCTCCAGTGGGTGGTCTGATATGGTCATTTGAGACTCGTCTTGCTCGATTGTTGCATCCTGATTTAGCTTCATTCCATTGCCTTCCGGAACTGGTCTGATGTTTTCTAGTTGTACCTCCTTCAGGGTTTCTTCTTCCTGGTTCTGTGACTCTTGTACTTCTTTCAGTATGTCTATATTCATTCCCTCTGGTGTTGGTTGTTGTATTTCTTCCATTATGGGTGTCGGGTGCATCGGTGTTGTCCTTGGGGATGGGATTTTGTTGATGTTGACGATCTTCGATGGTTGTTGTTCACCTTCTTCCGCCTGTCTGCGTGACCTAGTCTAAAATCTGGTTTTTCTGGCATTCTGGATCGCTTTTGCTTTCTTGGGCGGTGCCATGGCGGTGAATGTCGACTGTTTGTTGGGTTTGAATGGTCTATGTGACCTCTGTGAGGTTGCTCTATGCTTTTCATCCTCTATTGCTCTGTGTCTGCTCTTCTTTCATAAATAGACTGTTTGCTTCCGCGTCCATGTGTTGTATGGGTTTTCCATGAAGCTTGTCGATGACACTTCCTTCATTATGGGTTTTAAT
This sequence comes from Picea mariana, assembly GCA_032191745.1. Classification (NCBI taxonomy): domain Eukaryota; kingdom Viridiplantae; phylum Streptophyta; class Pinopsida; order Pinales; family Pinaceae; genus Picea; species Picea mariana. The sequence continues at coordinate 15,446 of JASDQU010242797.1, forward strand.
CCACCTTAACTATGGGTTCAATGCATCTCCGACAGGTTCATACTTGCCATTAATCTACCTTGCCATCTTCAGTTAGTGTGTTTAATTTGGCGTCCCATTCGTCCTTGTCGTCCTTTAATTCTTCCTAGTGTTGTCATGTCGTCCTTTTTTTGTCGAATTTCCTTTTCCCACTCGTTTCCCTTTCTATGTGACCATTGTCCTTCTCTTCATCGAGATTGTGTTTCTAAATGCTTATGACCTTTCTACTGCTGGTGCGCTACGCCCTCCTTTTTTTTTTTTTTCTGCGCGGTGGGTGGTCGACTGCCCTTATAGATATTCAATCATCTCCCATTAATCATCCCTCTGAGTTCTATGCCTAATAAGTATCTCAACTGTACATCTCCTCCATCTGTGATAGATTTTACTTCATATGGTCCTAGCCAATGTATTTGGAGCTTTCTTGGGTGCTAAAATGATTTGTTGTCATACATTAGTACTAGGTCTCCTTCCTTGAGCATCTTCTTCTTGATGTGTCGATCATGCCAAGCTTTATCTCTTGTTTTCTGAACTTGTTGGTGGAATGTTTCTAATATCCAATCTTCCTCCATAGTCATTAACTGGTTTAGTCTCTCTTGTACTGTGCCTCATTCTGTCATTTGTGTGATTGTTGTTACGTGCAATATTGGTACTAGAAATTATAATGGAACCACTACTTCTTTTCCATAAACCAGTTTAAATGGTGTTTTCCCTGTCATTTTTTTTCACGTAGTCCTGTAGACCCATAATGTTGTTGGTACATTGATATCCTAGTCGTCCTTGTTGACGTTACAGATCTTTGTCAGTGCATTCTCCAAGATTTTGTTAAACGCTTCCACAATTTCGTTTGCCTGTGGGTGATATGATGTGATCTTCTGATGATGGACTTCAAAATCTTCATTCATGGCACTGATGATGTTGTTTATGAATTGTGTGCCTTGGTCGCACATCAAAATTCTTGGGCACCCAAATCTAGTGATTACTTGTTCGAATAAAAAATGTGTTGTTGTTTATGTGCTGCAATCCTTCACTAGTGCAACTTCCAACCATCTTGTTAGGTATTTCGTCGCAGTGATAATGTACCTTGCTCCTGTTCTTTTTGTTGGTGGGTTGATTGGTCCCACAAAATCTATTGCCCATTTATCAAATGCTTGCAGTGTTACTTGTGGTTGTAATGAGATCTCGTCCCTTCTGTTGGGTCTGCCTACCCTTTGACAAACATCACATTTTTGACAATACTCCTTCAAGTCTCGATGAATCGTTGGCCACCATAGTCCTACGCGCAATACCTTCTGCGTGGTAGCTTTTCCTGCACAATTCCCTCCTGCTATTCCTTCATGGGATTCTGCTAAAACTCATGGTCTTTTATGCTCTAACATGTATCTTCACAAGATGTTATCTATGACGATCTTATATATATGTACTGAAATCAGTTGATAGTTGGAAGCACAGACTACCGGTTTTTTCTTCTATTCAGTATTATACTCTTGCGGCATAGTACCTGTGCTCAAGTACTGGATGATATCTATGAAGTATTCATCAGCGGAACTGAGAATAGTTGTGCATCCAAAAAGTTGTCATCCAAGTTTGTAGGTTCTTCTCCATTGGTGACTCTTGATAGGTGATCAGATCCTACATTTAACTTTCCTAGTTTAACGATTACTTAAAATTCAGATTCTTGGAGTAGTAGTAACCATCGACAGATTCTCCCCACAACACTGGCTTGTTGACTAAATATTTCAGGGTTGAGTGATTCGTGAACATCTTAAAGAGTTTCCCCAATAAGTAATGTCTGAACTTTTGTAGTGCATAGACCATAGCTAGGCCTTGTCTTTCTGTCGTGTTATAGTTTTGTTCTGAGTCAGATAGCTTTGTACTCGCAAATGCTATCGGTTGATCCAAGTCCCTCACTCCTGGATGTGCCAAGATAGCTTCAAGTGCTATGGTTGATGTGTCTACATGTACATAGAATGTATTCTCCCAATATGGAAATACTAATATCGGTGCAGTGACCATATTTTCCTTTAGGGTATCCAGACCATTTTGGCACTCGTCGTTCCACTGAAACTTTGTATCCTTTCTTAGAATTTTTTCCATCGGTGCAGTTATTTGATAAATTTCTTGTAGTAACATATGTGTCCCAACGTCGCTCTTAACTGACGAGCTATTTTTGGTGGTGGTAAGTTAACAATGACTGCGATCTTTGCAGGATCTACTAGTAAACCCTGTTTGCATACTATATGGCCCATTAGTATCCTGAATGGTGTTCTGAATATGCATTTATTTATGTTCAGTGATATCTGACACTGTTTGCATCTCTCTAACATTAGGCGTAAGACTTCTACATGGTCTTTCAGCAAACTGTAAACTTTCCAATCGTCCAAGTAAACTTCTAGGAACTGGTGGATGAATTCTTTAAATACAACAATGACTACTCTGGAAAAGATTGTTGGTGTATTCTTCAGTCCAAATGGCATGAATGTGTATTGGTAAGATCCCCATTCTGTCACAAATGTGGTCTTATATCTATCTTATTGTTCTATCTTGATCTAATGGTATCCTAAGAATCCATCAGTGAATGAGTAGGCTTCATGTCCTCCTACGTTCTCTAACACTTCATCCGTGAAGGGTGTAGAGAAAGGGTCATGTAGGCATGCATCATTCAAATTCTGCAAGTTGATGCATATCCTGATCCCTCCTTGTTTATTGTCCTGTACTACCATCATTCTTATCCATTTTGATTCTTCGACTGGTTCTATGATTCCGTCTTCTAGCATCCTGTCAATCTCATCTTTGACTTTCTTCTTATATATGGGGTTCAGTCGTTGTCTGATCGATCTCGCTTCTGGTCTGAGTGGTATCTTCATCTCTCCTAGATCTCCTGCTATGAATTTCATCTCTATAAATGTTGTGGGGAACAAGTCATTGTATTCGCTCAATAGCTCTGTTATTCTTTNAAAATAACTTCTAATTCTATAGGTGGATCTTCCACTTCTCTTTCTCCTTATGCTTCTGCAATCTGAATATCGCACGAATCATCTTCATCCAGTGCTTCCTCTTGCACATGGTAACAGGAAAAAATTTATTTAATTGTTTGTTTGTTCCATTGTTGCTCTTCTGTGATCATTTCAACTTCTGGATCTTTGATGAATATCACTCCTCTTATCTTCTTCAGTGCGGCATCTATGTTTGGGTTCTCATGCTCGAATGATAAAGTGACTGTAAAATTTTGTTGCAATTTCATCCATGTCGTAGTTCCTTTGCGCAATTCTTGGTCTGTATACCAGTTTGGTGGTATGACCCCTAGAGTATGTATAAAATAATGAGGCCATTCCTCTGGAGGTGTCATCTTCCATAGTGTTCTACACTCCTCCAAGTGTTCTTCTGGTGCTCTTTTTCCATCATACTTTTTTTGTCTGTTGATTTTTGGTTCTGCGTCGAACCTTATGCGCAGTAACCGTTTACATTGGTACCAGTCTATGACAGTCGCTTTGTGTGCACCCCACCATCTTGCATGTGTGGCCTTCAGTTCTAGATCAAGTGCTAACAGTCTTTGGTTCTCTAAAACTTCATCTTCATACTATGCTAAGAATTTTTCCAAATCATTTACTCCATCGAAACTGGGTGTTTCTCTGATTTCTGTGCCTACCCATCTTACTGCACAATCTATTCTTGTACATCTCCTCGTGGATACTCCGTGTAGCCTTTGTTTCCATTTCTCTAAACCGGTATCTGAATCTATTGCACAGAAAGTGATGCTCCGCCAACTGATTATCCAGTCTGCAGTTGGGTTTACGTAATCCTCATCGTGCGTAGTTGTTCTGTACAACTGGTTGATTTCCTCTAAGTCCAACCAAGTAGGTTATACAAACCTCTCTCCTTCTGATGGGTCTAATGGCACGATGACCCTATATTCTCCTGACTCGAATATCATTTTCCTGGTCTTCAGGCTTATTATGGCCTGGTTATCAAATGCCCAATCCAGACCAAGCAATGTTGGGTAAGATGTCGTGTCGTCCACTATTTCAATGACTTCAAAATATTCTTTAGTGTGTAGTCCATCTAGGTCTACTGTCACTCCTTTCAGACTACCTATTGGTAGGACTCTGTGTTGGTTTTCCAGTTTCAATTGAACAGATGAATATCCTAATGTGGGCTCTCCTATGCATCTCCATGTCTTCTTTGGTAGTACATTAACTTCAGATCCTAGATCTAGTATAACGTCTCCCATAATGAAATCTCCAATGTTGGCATTCAGTCTAAATTCCCTACTTGTTCTTCTTCTTGTGTGTAGGTTATTGACATTTTTTGGTTCTAGCTTCTTTTCCGTCTCGAGGCTACATTTTTCTAGTACTTTTTGCAATATTTTCACAAATGATGGATTACTTAATATCTTTACACATGATTGAAAAAATCCTTTGATTGTACTTACTTTTCCCATAGACTGTATTTTGCTGGTATGATCCAATAATAGAGGCATTTCATATTCGGGTGTTTCCTTGATTTGTTGCATAGTTGAAGTCATCTCAATATATTCCTTCTGAAATTCTTGTTGGGCTTGCTTAAATATCTCTTTTTCCTTCTGCGTGTTGAACTACTTCCTTGGTTCATCGTTCTTTTTCACCCATTGATTTTGTGCTGGCGCTTGTCGAGCAGTCTCATCCCCTGTTTTCGCTCCTATGCGAGTAACTATATCAATTTTTCATCCTTCATCTCTTGCTTCGACAGAAATCCACTGAACACTTTACTACTATTTACTACTAGGGTTGGACATTCTTCTATATCGTGGTCTGATGCGCGACAATACATACAAGTTGTTGGTGGAAGTGGACATTCCCTTGCGTAATGTCCTAGTTGTTGACAATTGTGACACACCACTAGTCCTCTACCTCATCTGAAATCTCCTTATGCTCATCCTCCACCTATGTAGCTTGCTCCATCTCTTCTTGTCACATTATACGGAGGCACCTGATTATACTGTGCGGTATTGTACTGAGGCTGGGTCATGTTGTACTGCGGTTGCGCATTATTATATGGTTATTGCACAGTATTATACTATTGTTGTGAAGTGTTGTATGGAGCTAGAGTTTGATTAAATTGTGGTGTGGATTTCCCAGTCATCATTTCTTCCTACACTTTATATGTGTCTGATGTCCTTTCTCGCATCAACTCCATAGTTCTACAATCTTTTTCATCGTGGCCCACTGACTTGAAAAAGGTGCAATATGAGCTCTTTGGGTCTATCTAGTATTTCTGCATCATTGTGCAGTGATAAGGGTCGTGACCTGATTTCTTGCATATTTCGCACCACAATCCTCCTGTTGGTAGTGGATTTGGCATTCCTGTTGCCATATACTGCGTGAATGTTGGGAATTTGTTCTTGTGGTGTCCTTTCTTCCTGCATGTGGTACACCAAATGGCTTCTCGTTTGTCTTTGTTATTATTCTGTTTCAGCTAAAATGTTAAGTTCTTCAATTCCTCCTTCAATTCATCAATAGCTGGGTCCTTCTACTGATATTGATTTTCTTCCAGCTGTAAGGCTACCTGTAGAGCTTCTACCTACATTTGGAACTTTTGTTGTCACAAAGGATATTTTAAGTGTGGTAACAGTGAATTGAAAAACAAGTGCCTTGTTGTGTCTCAGTCATGAGATACTTCAAATTCCCCTTCAGTCACTTAAATCTATGATCAATATCCCATACGGACTCTCTTGGTTTCTGTCGGATTTCTATCATCTCATTCATGTATTGATCATATGAGCTAAGCTTCTGTAACTTATTTATGAGTAACTTCTTAATGTCTATCAGTGTCCTTGTTGTCCCAGGGGCACTGTTTGCATCTAGAACTCGTGTACCAGTCTAGTGCACGGTCTCTTAGTGTAATAGATAACTGCGCAAGTTTGGTATCTTCATCAATGATCTGTTTTGCTTCCCATATCTTTAAACAAATGAACAAATGTTTCTCAGGGTCTTATGTTTCTTCTCCTTGAAATTTGGGTAACCTTATGGTGGGATCGTGTCCTGCCATTTTGAATGTTGAACTACTACCTCCTCGCAATGTATATACTTGACTACTACTACCTTAATTGGCTCCTCCGATTTTTGTTCCTTGTGTAGATGTACTCCCTGTTGTTTGAATGCTTCTGAACTTCGGTTGTCTAAACGATGGTGTTCTATTTGGTTTATTAGTCGCACATGATTTTATGGGTTCCACACTGACAATAATATGGATAGGATGGCTTCCTTCTCCTCTCGCTCTTGGACCTCTTGTGTTTTGCTTGTATGTTGCATGCATGATTTCCTCAATCTACTCCACAGCCCAAAGATCCTCTACCTCTTCCTCATCACTCGCCAAGCCTTCCCTCATGGCTATAGCTCTCTTCTTGGTATTCACCTTGTATTGGTAGGGTGCTCCGCTATGCATCTTTCTCGTTGTCACCAAGATCCACTTGATCTGGTATTCATCCATCCTGATCAGGTCCAAGGGTTCCTCCTCCTTCCTGCCCTCATCCTTTTCTCCTTCCATTTCTCCTCTTTCTGTCAGTGCTTGCCCCCTTCCCCCATGCACGCAAGGAAGTTTAGTTGTCTGATTCCATTGTCATTACACCTTTGTTATATAGAAATATATTAATCGAAGTATAGAGTGATCGAATATACCTTCCTCGAGGTCCCCGTAGAAACTCTTGATCCACTGCGTTGTATGAATTCATTGTGTCTACTGCAAACTCTGTGATAAAACCTACCACAATACTATCAAGCCAAAATTCTACTGCACGGGTAAACTTGTTGTTGGTCTGTTGAAGCTGCTCAATCTGTACTAGGGTCCACTCTAGCTATCGAATCTGGCTCGTTGCATGGTTATCCTTCAGCCTTAGTATCCATTCATGTAATAGATGTGGAAAATCACATAAAAAGACTTCGTGTAAATCAGTAAACATGTATTTCTCAAGATATTTGTGAGGTGTTAGTCTAGGGTTTCTATTGTCTTTTGTGAACACTCTAGCTCCTTATTTCTTAGCCAAGTTTCGATCTCTACTTTTGTGGGACTCCACAGCCTCAACATTCCCCCGTAATGGCTCATTGGTTTCTTCCCTAACTTTTTCTTGATCCGCTTCTAACAGATCTTCTCCTTATCTTCTCTACTCAATCCTTTCCTGTTCCTACTAATGACAATGGAACCATTTGTTGGTTACTTCTCTTCTATACTGTCTGTGTTTATTAACCTAGGGTTCATGTCTGTTCGGGGTTCCAACAAAGCCTCTAAAACTATCGTCCCCCCTGGTAAACCAGAAGGAAACACAACACACAAAATGCATTGCGCGGTCTCACCCAAGATAGCTTTAATGGGTGGTTGTAATACTCAGGTGTTTACAGCCTAAGATTGAGTATGAGATAAGCAAGCTAAATATTGAAACATTATTATGACTTGTAAATTCAACATACTGTTATTTACGATTTATATAGTAGATCCATAGGATTATTCCTTCAGTATTGAAAAAGCACTTAAACAAGAAATATAATAACTCATGCATTCAACATAATAATAACTGCTTCTGACAATAGAGACATGCAAACATTCATCACACAACACGGATATTACCATCGTTCAACCCCATCTAGGGATACGTCCACAAAGATTTGGCTCTCATCTCTCTTATTATATTTTGTTCGCATCTACAGCGTCGGGCACTTACAAATACCCTCTAATGGGTAGGATCTATATGAGGCAAACTAGATCACACCAGGCTCCTCGGCCTGCGATATAATCTTCAAGATCTACCTTCTCTCAGTTCTTCTAGCTCAACAACTTACAAAATAAGTCTTATCGAAAAACATTACATATCTCATCAACCCATGCGTAACTTAAAATAGCATAATAGTACTCTGAAGTGAACCGACCATGATGCCTAAACATCTATATTTATACATTTTGGGATCTTCAGCCATTTACAATACCTTACCAAAACCATAACCCTACCATCGTTAGCTCTTCTTCTGCATGTGTGTGTGTTTTTCTTCCTTCCAGTTGTTGCTTTCCTTGTGCACGCCTTCCTTGCGTGAATGCGTGTTGTGTTTCCTTCTAGCTGTTGCTTCTCTTGTGCACACTTTATTTCCCAAAAACTCCATGCTTTTCCCCTTTCGCCTTTGTCCTGCCTCCAACAGTGAGAAAGGTGAACTAGACGAGTCAAACAAAGTTCTCCTTAGAGTACCTTGTTGGGTTGATAGAATAGCTTTCCTTCTTCCTATTTCAACGATAGGAGTGGTTTCATGAGACAATCCTCTTCTTCTCCTAGAGATGCGAGGATTTGAGGACATGAAAAGAAGATCAAAACCTTAGGAAAAAGAGAGCTAAAGCTAATTCCTAGGCTGCCTTTGTCTGGCCTCCCATC